>CM031240.1:253574220-253736720 GCA_018340775.1 Taxus wallichiana var. yunnanensis | reverse complement strand
ACTAAAATTCTTGAGCATGGGCACAAGACCAAAACAAATGTTTGAAAGATTGAGAATGAGAATAGAAAGGGTATCTAATATTAGGAATTCCAATATGGTTGAGCCTTTTGACTAAGGGAAGACCCTTATAAACGAGACACTATATAAAATGGTTGACTTTAGGTTCCAACAGAGGGTTCTAGGCACGAGAAAGACATTAAAGACAAGGATTCGGGGCATATTGAATCCCCAAATGAGCATTGAGATTGGAAATAGTGAAATAGGAATTAAAAGATGGTAGATAGATCTTACATTATAGTGAAAAAGTAATATTATGATTCTACCGCCAATCCCGCCACCAAGCATCATAAGGTTTAAGACCCAACTTGTATAGCATGACATCCGACATCAATTCATGAATTTCGTGGATAGATAGAAGGTCTGAATTGGAAATATTAGATATCATCTTGAGCTCATGCCGAGAGAATTCAGTATTTGTGGGAAACAAAATCTTGAATGGTGTGAATTCCCTTTCGAGATAAACAAATAGATTTGATGCCCAAAGTTTCGGAAGTGTGATACTATCCTCCATAATAATGGGATACCACTAGATGTTTTGGTATTTGAAAGAAAACACAGTGTAAAATCCATTTCCAATCTAGCATAGAAAGATCTCACATCTTCAAAATCCTTCCATATGATCTTGGCGTGACAAATGCACTAGTAATAATTAAGGTATGTAACCCTACATTATTCCAACATTTTTACGGAAGGATAACTTAAGGAAATACAATGGTGAAGTAGAATTTTCCAAGATTGATTACTCTAAAGGAAGTGCACCACCCATTTAGAACATAAAGCAATGCTTTTCCAAAAACTTCAATAATGCACATACCACCTTGATCGCGGGGTAGAAAATAAACATTCCATGTGACCCGATGAAATCATGTTGGAGTCTAGTAACCAACACTTCACAAGGAAAATGGAACTTCACCTAGAAAAATAAGTAGGATCTCACCGGAAGCATGTGTAACCTACCAAGTTCCTCCTTTGTTTCACTTTTCAAGATGTGGCTAACATGATTAACCATTATATCATGAATGGAATAATAACATAGACGATAATGACACATATAATAAGGAAACTAATCAATTTAGATAATTAACAAAAGTAGCATTTGGATCTCTATTACAACACTTTCATAATGATAACCATACATACAAAATTTTCCATGATAAGCATAATCCATTTTATTACATATACCTATTGATTACATCCATAATCTCATTACATTCATAAGTCGATTACATCCATGCAAGCATACATAATAATCACATAATTCACTTAACATGACTATTTTTAATTATGGAGTGTAACACCTATTTGTATATGGTGGAGAATTTCCCTTTCCACTTACATTCTTTAATCCTAAGAATAGAGATCGTAAATATAGGCCGCATGCCTTTTATAACTCTGTTTTAACCCTATATTGAGCTATAAATAGCTTGGCCTCATCTATGATTTAATTATATTAATATATGTATTCATTTCATGTGTTTTACCATGTTCCTCACCTATTTCTATACCTTTATTACATGTTACACTATGTCTAATTTTTCCTATTTTTAGTTTTATCTTAGAAATCGGCTAAGTCTGAACTCAGTGTGCGTATGCGTGCGAGAACTTTGCGCGCTAACCTCCTTCCCGTGTTGTGAAAACCTTCATAAATTGACCTATATTTTCTCTCTATTACCTACACACATCTTCTTGTGCGTGTCCTTTATCCTTTTTCATGGCTAGTAGTTATCCATTTATGTTGCCCAACATCACCCCATACGAAGAGTATCGTCCATCCTCGAAATAACATGAATCTGTGAAAAATCCTCAAAGAATAACTAAAAGAATGAAATAAATTTATTATAATAAAGAATAGGGAAATTACCCAGTGAATCAAAGAATGAATAACCTTCCATCCCTACACACATCAATATTTAGGACTTAGGTGGTGGAAGGAACTATGGGAAATATCAATTTATTATGCCTTCTAGCTCCTCTCCTTCGAGCTCTTTCTTGGCCTTATCAAGTGCTACCTCCACAATTCCCCGGAATCTACTCAAATGTTATCTTGCCCACCTTTTCCTTCATTTCCTTTACTACCACATCTAAGTATGAAGTGATACCCTACAGGGTATCCATCTTGTGCCTCACTAAAGGTTGTATCTCCTTAATTATTTCTGCAAATGTATCTTTTATGGATCTTATTAGATCTGTCTTCTCTAAAACCTCTTTCATCACCTTCTCACACTCATATTTATTAGTTTTCATCGTGACTTGAATCTTCTTCAAATATTCCTCTTCATCTATAGTGTGCACACTAAGTATAGGGTCAAAATATTGGAAATTGTCAAAAATTCTTTGCCTTCTCACGTGGCATGCTTGACTTATGCGATTAGTGCCTCATATTCTACAATATTTCCCTTTACATTTTCCTTACTCTTATTATTTATCTCAGCCATTTATTTTTTTGATGGCACCGGCCCCACTTTTCACCTTAATTAACAACATCTAAATTGGATCCTCTAAATAGGCTCTTTGTATTGTAGTGTGGTCTAGAATGCTTTACTAAGTATAGGTAGCACCGTAATGTTACTTATAATATGAGTTGCTTTATCATACACATCGGCCATTATTTTCTTCTCATCTCTCAAATCCTCAATAAGATTTTTAATTTCCTTGTTTTTACGCTCTATGTCCTTCGCATATTCTTGATTACATCCCATTTTCTACATTCCTTCTTCCAACCTCAAATGTCATCTTGTTAAGCGCATTGTAGGACTGTTCATATGATATCTTGGTGGAGTCAATAACAGAGAACACCCATCCTAGATCCTTCTTCAGCTTCATCTTTGAGTATGAGTCCTGCTCACATCAAACTCATGATCTTCCATGTGTTTTTGCATGTTTCATGAAAACATCTTCTGGTGCATGAAAATAACTCCGACCTTATCTATCATTTCCTAATGAGAATAGGTTCTATTCTAGTACTAGGATATGAAATCTATCCCTTAGCGCCTTTGAAGGATCATTTATGTATGACATGGGGTACATGTGGGGTTTTCATCATTTCCTCCTTTCGTACGCGGCTTATTCAAAGTCTCTTACACAATATTGAATTTATCTCCACTCGTTTCTACTTCCCCACCCGATCTTCCCAAGTCAAAGGTTCATCATCTCCCCCATTTTTCTCATGCTCCTCTCACGCGTCGCACATGCCTTCTTCATTATTTCATAATTGTTAGAATTTTATGATTCTAATAAATACGGATTTAATCAACTTACATATTATATAATGTTACAATAAATATTTAAATAAACATTACATCATAACATAAGTAAATAAATAAATACTTACAAGAAATAAATAACATAGGTGACACAATATTTATAGTGGAAAACCCTAATAGGGTAAAAACCACTTTGAAAATAACCTTTTACTTCAGAGAACTTATTTTACATCCAATAATATAACCTCCTTTAAAACCCTATTTACTAAGGGTAAAACCAAATAACTTGATTTGCACACCTTTGATATATTTCCGAATATATAAAATGAGGACCTAAAATAATTTTTATATAAGGTGATCGAGCACGTCTCGACCCACCTTTTCAACCTAAAATGGTTGACACATATACCTAGGTGAGTGTATTTAATAAATAGAAACATAAATGATTCACATTATTAAATACTTACCTAATGTATATTACCTAGGTATGAATATTTAATAATATAAAAGTATTTCATATTATTAAATATTTAACCTATATAATAGTGATGGACCCATATTAATTAAGGGTTGGTCAGACCACTTAATCGTTATGTTCCAACACTCCCCCTTAATGTTAAGTGGGATAACATATGCCAATAGATTACCTTTCCGTTGTACACTACAAGATTTACAATCCTTAAACCATAAAATTTTTAGGATAGCATATCGGGTGAAGGAATTATAACACCTTCATCATACTCAAGTTACCTTTTGGTACAAAAGATTTGGAATCCCAAAGATCATCCCATGATCAGTGGCCAAGTAAGATTTGTGAGTTTTACATATTCTCACAAGTTCTCATAAAAGGTTATTGAACCCAAGCATATAGGATCTTTTTATAACAGGGGACTCCTTAATAATATGCTTATAATGGATGTTTACTAATAAAATCAATAACACTAAAGAGTTTACTGAAGACCGCCTTTAAGATCTTTCTACACTTCTTTCTAAAAAATAAGTCGAGGAGGTATACATGCCTAAAGGTCTTTTTACACTTGCCCGAAGGTATTTTACAAAAACCAAGTTCCATTAGGAGGTGACATTGTCATGCACACTCCCCTCAATGGAAAATATGACAATCCAATATTTTCACAAAAGTGACAAAACTTTGCAGCACTTAGGGGCTTTGTGAATATATCAACAACCTTCTCTTCAGTCGACACGAACTTGAGATCTATCTCACCACTTAACACCTTCTCACGATGAAGTGTATATGTATCTCAATGTACTTCATCCTCTCGATCTTCAGATCTTGGATTATGTGTAAGAGCTATGGTGCTTTGGTTGTCATGAGAACAAAGGAGCACTACGTGGATCCTTCATCTTTATCTCATCGAACAACCTCTTTAGCCATAAAGCCTCTTTTACTGATTCTATTGCACTTCTATACTCAAATTCATTGAAGAGATAGAAAGCTTGATTGGCTATTTTTTTGCACCAAGTAATGGTACTGCATCCAATTTTTTTATTGATAAATATTTTTGACCAGAGATATGAACTGGAGGGTTACCTGGGACCCCACCCATTATAGCCAATGTCTTGAGACCATGACCAATGAGCCCGCACCGATGATGCAATTTTCGCCACCGCTATTTTAGAGCCACCAGCCGCCTTGAACGCCAATGCCGACGATGCAAAGTCCGCCATCGCCAAGAATAACCACCAGTCGTAACCACTAGTGATGTAACAACTTCCACCACCGATAACCACCCCGAAGGGATCGCGCCTAGCGAGATTTGAACTTAGGTGGATCCGGACACAACCGTCCATCTTAACCGATCCACCCAAACCCCATTGGTATACTTGCACCAAATTTAAACACATTACGTAAGTATATTTTCTATCTAATACATCACCAACATGATTAGAATCACAAAATCCATATAAGTTAGCATTTTCATTCTTAGTATAATACAACCCATAATTGATTGTTCCTTTAATATATCTAAGAATCCTTTTTGCAAGATTCAATGATCTTTATAAGGTTTCTGCATAAACCTAGAAGCAATTCCTCTGCGTAGAAAATATACGGTGCAGTGATAGTTAGATAAATCAAACTACCAACTAACTACATATATAAAGTAGGATCAAATTTTTCACATGCAGGTTTAGGATCAATTTTCAGTCCAACTTCCATAGGAGTATAAATTGGTTTACAATCAATCATGTTAAACTTTTTCAATACATTGGTTGCATATTGTGCTTGAGAAACAAAAATAGAATGTTTATCTTGAAATAAAACCATGCCAATAAAAGCGATGTAAGATACATAAATCAGTCATTTCAAAATACTCTTTCAATTTTTATTTAATTCTAGAAATTAAAGCGGGATTATCACCAATCATAAGAAAATCATCAACATATATACAAACAATGATAATATGTAATCCTTCTTGATTAATAAATAGATCATTTTCAGAAGAACAATTAACAAATCCTAACTGTTTAAAGAAAGAATTAATTTTCACATACCAAGCTCTAGGAGCTTGCTTTAAACCATACACGAATTTTTTCAATTTACAAACATAGATTTCTTTACTAGTTTCTTCAAATCCTTTAGGTTGATACATGTAAAGTTATTATTTTAAATCACCATTCAAAAATGCATCTTTCACATCCATTAGGTGGATTTCCCACCCAAATTGAGTAGAAATTTCAAATAAGGTCATAACAGTACTCATTTTAGCTACAAGGAAAAATGTCTCAACATAATCAATACTAGGTTTCTGAGTGAAACCTCTCAAGAATGAGTCTAGCTTTATGTTTGTCAATACTACCATCTACATTATATTTTACTTTGTATAACCACCTAGACCCTATAATACTTCTTTTCTCTGGAGGTGGAACCAACTCCTAGGTTTGATTTTGAATTAGGGCATTATATTCAGCTTGCATTACATTGATCCACTTCTCATCCTGAGAAGCTTCTTCAAAAATTTACAGCTCAGGTTCATACAAGGTCATTAATGCATGGTACGTATGATGGCTTCTAGTCATTTTCCTAAGATCAACAAGATTAGAACTTTCTAACACAGATTGAGCCAATTTTGGTTTCTTAACTAGGAGTCGGGAGATTGAAGCATCTATAGTATCAACACAAGAAATATCATCATGACCATTTACTATATTCTCATTATCAAAATCATAATCATCATTATAAATATTGATAGAGTTAGGAACATCTTTACTATTATTAGATGAACAAAGTATTTTCCAAAACCACCATATTGTAGTTTTTAGTTACTTCCCTTTTTGTAGGGTCGTAAATCCTTAGACCTACAATGTTAATACCATATCCAATGAAAACACAAGAAAAAGAAGAAATATCAAGTTTCTTTCTTTTCTTTTTAGGAATGTATAAAGAAACATGACTACAAAAATTTTAGATAAGAAATGTAAAGTTTTTGATTTGAATATTTTCTAAAGGAGTTGAAAGATGAATAGCTTTGGTGGGAACCCTATTTAGAATGTATCTTGTTGTGTTCATTACTTCTTCCACGAAATTTGGGAAGACTAGCAAAATGAATCATAGTACGAAACATATTCTTACATTCTGCAACACCATTAGATTGAGGAGAATGAGGAGAAGTTAAGTCCCTTTTAATACTATAATCAATACAAAAATTCTCAAATGATTTGCTAACATATTCACCCCCATTATTTTTAAGTCTTTGAAGAGTTTTCAATAGATGCTTTAAATTCCTTAAATTTCCCAAGTACATCAAACTTATTTTTAAGAAAATATGACCAAATCATCTGGTGAAATCATTAATGAAAGTCACAACATATAAAGAACTATTTAATGAAGCTACTTCAAGAGGTCCTCTAACATCACTATGAATACGTTCTAGTGGGGAAGAGGGACTCTCTTCAATATGTGAGTGAAAAGGTTTAGCACTTTATTTTGAGCGTAAACACGCTTCACATGCATCATGAGAAGAATACAACACAATCAAACCTTTCACAATATTATATCTAGCCATTTCATATAAACTTTGATAACTAACACATTCTAATCTTTCATGCCATAGTTTTGAATTATTCAAACTTTGAGAAATAAAACAAGATACAAAAGAGAAATCATAAAAAATACAGACCATTTATTTGAATTCCTTCAAACTATTATATTATCATTACTATCCTTGATATACCAAGCATCTTTCAAAATTTGATTAGCCAAACCATCATGAGTTAATTGAGAACATGATAAAGGTTCATTTTGAGCTTAGGAACAAATAAAACATTATTCAAGACACCATTGGAAAATTTTACTTTTCCTTTATCTATTGCTTCTAAAGATGAGTTATCACAAAGATACACACGTTCATTGATTTTTACAACATCAAATAAAGAATTTGAAACACCAGATCATATGATTTGATGCACCTGAATCTAAAATCCATTCAAAATTAAAGGAAGAATACAACACAACATATAATGCAACAGTTTTAGGAATATCATTAGAGCTATCCTTTTTCCTTAAATTATATTTAGAAGAAACAATTTACTTTTTATTTTTATGGATAGGTTTCTTATTTTTGTAATATTCCTTTTTATGTCCAAATTTACCACATTTTTGACATTTACCACTAAAGCTAACACACAATTGATTAGAAGAAAAACTTTTCTTATCAACAAAAGAATATTTAGATCTAAATTTTTGATCTGAGAAGGGCTTGCGAGGTTTGAACTTTGAATTCTGAGCAAGAAGTTCCTGAGAGGTATTCTCCTTAGAGTCAAAGTTCATCACTTTCTCTTCCTATATCAGAAGTGAACTCAAGGTATTTAAATCAGGTAGATAATTTTCGTTATGATATTTAGAGTTCAAGATAGAAATAAAATTCCTAAATATTTCATGTATATTTAACTGAACAATAAAGTAGATTAATTTTTCACCTATTAAATCAAAATTGCATCCATCTAATTGTGCTTTAATATTTTTTATTTTGGGTAAGAAAGTAACTACTTTTTCATCTCCTTTCATAGGAGTTGTAAGCAATTCTAAAACTAATTTAATAATTTTAGATAAACACGTACCTTCATGCATGGATTTTAATTGTGTCCATACCTCTTTTGGATGTTCGATATTACAATGTGTAGAAGGTACTCATCATTCACATTGCATGAGAATCATGGAAGAGTCTCCTGCATTCATTACGAGAATACATTCATGTTAGCTATAGTTACTTGATGGCCGATGGGAGAAACCTCGGATCCGAAACAATTGTCCAGAGTTTCCTCACCATAAGTTTTGATTTGACATTGATCTTCCAAATATTGTAGTTGGTTCCATTCAGGATCTGGGTTTTGTCAAGATAGAAATAACCAGACGTCATTGTTTTCCTGAACATAACACACCCCATTATAATATACAATGTACCACAGAGTTAGATACATATTTATAAAAAATGCAACACTTTTAATAGAATCATATCTAAATTTTATAGATCTACATAAACTATTTAATCATAACTAATTCTGTCATTACAATGCATATTAATTAACCTCCCATGATCAAAATAATAACCCGCAATATAAAGGGCTTTGCATTATACCCCAGACTTATATAAAAAAATTCGACCATATAGAAGTGAAGAAGAAACCCTTAAGAATGCATAAAAACTTCAAATTTCTAAAAACATTAATGTAGAAAAAGATCCAGCCAACTTAAATTTGACGTCTAAATGACCGTCATAATGGCTTATTTTTTGGTCTGTCATGACGGTCATTTGACCGTCAATTTTAACATAGTGAAAGTTTCCTGGAACCTACAAGCTTAAATTTGACGTCTAAATGACCGTCATACTGTCTTATGTTTGTCTATCGTGATGGTCGTTGACCATCAAATTTAATGAAGCCAAAACTTGCTTTATGTATTTCCGAATGTGAAATTCAGAATTTCCTCTCTCGTATAATATTAGAGAGGTTACATTTTAATACATTATAATAAACTATTATAATTTAAAATGTAAAAATATATTCACTTTTAAAAAAGAGGTATATAGTTTATATAATGTAAATAAAAAACAACATATAGTCTATAAAAATTATAAACTATAGTATATATACTTAAAAAACACATATAACCCTTATTACGGGGCCATCATGAAAAAATATTTAAAACATTTAGCGAGGCCATGTAATTTTAAATTCTACATAAACCTTATAATTTACTGAGAGGAGAACATTTTTCACGCTTCAATGGAAAAAATTCAAATCCTATTTTGATGGAACTTTATCTCCTCCTTCATTTACCATTGAAAAATTCAACCCGCACATACTAAAACTATAGAAAATATTTCAAATATTTTACCCTTTATATACACAAGTTTTCATGGATGGTAAGAAATTTCTAAATTTTTCACCTGTGAATTCACCTTGATTCTTCACAAAGCAAAACTTTTAGGTTGAAACAATAGAAAGAATGGCCTGGTTATTTTAAATATCCTTCCGGGTTGGTTGAAAAAACCGCATACAAATTAAATAAATAAAATACAAAACATTTGATCTTAATTTATTTAATTTACCTCATTCTATTACCATGTTAGAATTTGAGGATTCTAATAAATACGGATTTAATCAACTTACATATTATATAATGTTACAATAAATATTTAAATAAACATTACATCATAACATAAGTAAATAAAGAAATACTTATAGGAAATAAATAACACATGTGACACAATATTTATAGTGAAAAACCCCAATAGGGTAAAAACCACTTTGAAAATAACTTTTTACTTCAGAGAACTTATTTTACATCCAATAAGATCACCTCCTCCTTTAAAACCCTATTTACCAAGGGTAAAACCAAATCACTTGATTTACACACCTTTGATATATTTTCCGAATATATCAAATGAGGACCTAAAGTCCTTTTTATATAAGGTGATCGGGTATGTCTCTCGACCCACCTTTTCAACCTAAAATGGTTGACACATATACCTAGGTGAGTGTATTTAATAAATATAAACATAAATGATTCACATTATTAAATACTTACCTAATGTATATTACTAAATTTAAAATTTAATAATAGAAAAGTATTTCATATTATTAAATTATTAACCTATATAATAGTGATGAACCCATATTAATTAAGGGTTAGCTTGAGACCACTTAATCATCATGTTCCAACACTAACATAGGATCTTCCTTGGGTAATCTTCTTCATGGTGCTTATACTCTTCTTCTTCACGAACGTTTTTATCATGAGGGCCCTTATCTTGTTTGTCCACCTCTTCCTCGCTGACCGGTGTTTCTTCCTCCTCTTGCAGTGGATCTCTCTTGTGCAAAGCATATCTTCTTCATGTACCTTTTTCTCAAAGTCCTCTTCCTCTTCCTCTTCCTCCACATCAAATATCACTCGTGGATTCTTCCTTAATAGACTAGAATTGTGTTCTGTTATCAATGGAGACTCTTTAGGATTGCGTGAATAACATGTCTCTTGGATCCCAATTTTACACCCCCATGGGCCTAACAACACTTGTAAAGAGTAAGAAGTCTTGAGGAGATTTCATATTGTGATTTTTATGTTGTTTTCAGCCAACGATATGTCTAACATTATATTTTGAAACCAATATATGGGATTATTAAGAGGAATGTACAAATGGGATGGCCTAATCTTACTACTTTTGGTCCTTCCTAGACTAGGGTGAGAGAACCCATGGGGTAACTTGAATAAAGGGAGATGATTTGCACTTATTTCCTTCTAATCTGGAAAATGGTGGGTCAATATGAGATAAATATGGCCATGAATGTAACACCCACTCGTAAGAGTTGTCACAAAAGTATTACATATATTTAGTGCATCAGACACAAGTTACTAAAGACAACAAAGTTGGTTGTTCTTGCATCATTTTTTAAAATGGAAATATGGGTATGAAGAAGTGTCTTAAATTATTCTTGGAAGTAGAACAACCACGGTAGTGAGTGGATTTTTAGAAGTGTGATGGTGTAGGGAAAGGTATAGTAGATTTGATTTTGTAAAATAAGGGGAGTAAATGATGATTGATTTCTTGTAACTAAGCAACAATAATTACCATGACAACATGCTATTCTAGAAAGTAAAAGAATGTATGATTAAGTAGTGACAAATAAGTATTACATATATCTAGCACATAGGACACAAGTTACTAAAGACAAGTAAAGTTGGTTGTTATTGCATCACTTTTTTATGGGAATCTGGGTATGAAGAAGTGTCTTCAATGATGCTTGGAAATAGAACAACCAGGGTAGTGAATGGATTTTTAGAAGTGTGATGGTGTGGGGAAAGGTATAGTAGATTTGATTTTGTAAAAGAAGGGGAGTAAATGATGATTGATTTCTTGTAACTAAGCAGTCATAATTACCATAACAACATGCTATTCTAAAAAGTAAAGAATGTATGATTAAGTAGTGACGAATTCCTATAAAAATATTTACATTCATTGATACTCAATAGTTGTAAATTTCTTCAACAAGATCTCTAAAACCTAACACAAAAGATCATGCAAGCTGTTTAGTGAAGTATCCATCGCTCCTATTAGGAAGCAATGGATACAAAATTGAAGTAGAAACTATAACAATATATATAAACCGAGAATAAACTCGACAATGTGCATCTAACTCCAAACACCAAAGAGCCAAAGCCACGATTAGTAATGAAACACACCCAAAAGCTATTTATATCTAACTAGGGAGTTAAAAATCCTCTACATGTGGTTCAATGTATAGCGAAACCGAGACTAAACCTAGAAATGTGCATGTAGCTCTAAACAACAAAGAGATGAATCCACTCTTAGTGATGGCACACACCCAAAAACTATTTCTATATAACTAGGGAGTTTAAAATCCTCTATGTGGGACAATGTATAATGAAACCGAGAATAAACTTGACAATGTTCATGTATCTCCAAACACCAAAGATTTGAAGCCACTCTTAGTGATGACATATGTTTATAATCATAAATAGGCATATGTCATTCAAAATTTCAATTTTTTTGAAAAACGGAAATGAATTAAATGCCCTCAATGTTCATTTATGGTTATACTGAGTTCAACATATTGGAAGCATAATGGACTGAGAGGAGGGGATGGATCAATCCTTACAAACCAAACTTAATTTCATATTACTTATTTAAATCACAAACCACTTATCCAACCATTAATGTGTGCATATCATCAAATAACATACATGAAATTAACCATGAACAAGAGAATAAACACAAGATATAAGTGGAAACCCTCATGGGTAAGAAAACCCACTAAAACACAATCTTTATATTGATCTGTTTTAAATTTAGTGAGACACCAACCTCTCAAGGAGCACCAATCCTACAATGAGTACCACCCCTAGTTTTGTGAAGCACCAACTTTACAAGGAGGCTACAAACCTCCAATATGATTAAACACCCACTCAACCACATTATGATGAAGATATTAGATATTTTTTTCTTCCACACCTAATGGATATCACAAATTTATCTCACACACACCTTTAAACCCTTGTTCAAACCCTAGGTCTTCAAACTTACACACACTTGCACTATCTTCACTTCTAAAAGCATCAAACCCTTGCACACACACTTTATATCACTATTAAACCTATAACACACTTGATCAGTAATCAACACATGCATTTTCCTTTAAAAATCGCACACCTAGGTCACACTTTTCACTATCTCATAACTAGTTTCAAATTGCACCCATAATACTAGTTTTATAGGTGCTTCTTGATTCAAATTAAAAATAGGTTGGTTTCCCTCCTTTATCTCGACCATAAAAAATTTAAAAATTCCATAACAATCATTGAAATACTCACAATTTACCCATGTAGTTCATCCATGCCAAAAACCTCTCACCTTGCACCAAAATCCTCAAAACCCTATCACTAGAATGGAAAAAATCCACTCATCACAAAACCATGCTTATTCAAGCTTCCATATTCACCAAACATGAGTAATATATCATAAAACATCATACATGGTCACACATTTACTTTAACCAATCAAATTATTTCATTTAATGGGCCCACTTGGCTCATTTCCTTCACAAAACAATCTGTCAATGACATCCGATTTCACCTTTGGACCTCAAGACCATCCAAGATGATCTCAACTATGGAATGTGACCACTCTATGGAAACCTATTAAAATTTATAACACATCTAATCAAGTTATACCTCTTGAAACATCCATATAATCAAACCACAACAACTTTACATTTCACCAAAACAGCTGCCCAAAAACTAGTTTTGCAAACTCAGCTAGTTTTCACCCTTGCTGATACTTTCAAGACCTCAAACATGCTTCAATAGAAATAAAATTTGTCCCTTTTCAATTTCCAGGTGGTCTAAAACACCAAATCAATCATCTCATACATCAATCAACTCAATATTTCATCAAAAGTAATCATATCATGAAAACTAAGAAACCTTCATCTCTACAAAATGACTTGGAAACCAAATAAAATAAAATCATCATGAGAAAAAACTTATACCATTGTAAATCCCTCTAAATCCTCTTTCCATAACATATTGAAATCCTTCCAAATCCAAGTGGAAGGCCTTCAAACCACCCTTTAACTTACCAATCAACATAAATGAAACATACTTGACCATTCAACAAGATCACCATGACCTAAAACCATCATGGTCATACAGAAAAACTTTCATACTCACCATAATGTCCATTTACTTTGAAAATCCTTTGGACAACCTTGTCCCAAACATAAATTCTTTGGAAATAGATGTATTTGAGTGGGGTTCACTCATCACTATAAGCACTACCATACCTTAATGGAAACATGAAGGAGTCATATACATGATCCAATCATCATCCATGAATTATCAAGCAATTATGTGCACTTATGATCAATTTCTCTTCTACCTCTTTTGAGTTAGGGTTTCAAACACATAAAAAGATATTTACCTTCTTAACATTTGTTCATAAAATCCTAATGATGAAATGACATCATTATTTTTTTGAAACATTTTATAATCAATTTAGAAACATCCCTAAAAGCTACAAGGTCCCATGAAAATCACACAATTCAGGGTGAGCATCAAAAGGTACAATTCAAGCTGGAAATTACCTTCTTCTTGACCCTGTTTGACTAAAATCTGACATAGCTTGAAAATACTTTTCAAATTTACTCCAAATGTTGCTCAAACCTATAGAACACATATGTGCATCATATACAATCATTGTGATATCTTAAATATCTCTCCATCTCTCCATCCTATCTCATTTACATAACTAGCACTTAGGGTTTTACACTATCTAGGTTAGGATCAACTGAAACAACCTCATAAATCATCATAGAAACTATCCAAAAGGTCCTAACATACATGGTACATCATGAATCAATTACTTACATGCATATACCAACTATACCGATCCAAATGAGAACACCGAATCTTGGTCATCCACTTGTATCTCCGCACCTGAAACTAATATGAGTGACCAAAAACTCCCCAAACATGCTCTCCATGCTGCCAACATGATCCTAAATCTATCAAGAAGCTCCAACCTCTATGCACCATCACCTAGGCTAGCTAGGTCACCTGATTAGGCTTGTAAGAATACGTAATTCTCACTAAATCAACATATGAAACCAAGAACATACCTGAATCTCCATGTCATCATCACTCTGAGCATAATATCACTCTAATCCATCATCCACTTTTTCATTAATGGGGTTTTCATCAATGAAAAACCTAAACCACAACATGCCAACACAACAACCACCTTGACACAAAAGTTTGAAAATCCAAAATTCATATGTATTCCATATAAGAAAATGGAAACATGCAGAGTTATAGTACTTCTCTTCCAACTTTCTAAATAGAAAACTAGATCCCTCCTTGATATGAGGACAAGCCCCCATATTTATACAAAAATCATGGATTTTACGTTTCAATTTCCCCCAAACTAACAAGAGAATATTATTTTCTTTGCAACAAAGGAGCTTGATATCTCATCCGAGAAGGAAAGCATCTTTGTCAATCGTAAATATCATATTTTATGTTACCAACCTTTTGGAATCAATTTTTGCTTTCTTGTTTGAATGTGGATGTAAGAAAAAATAGTTATCATATATTTATGAGATGCCCTCTTATCTCTTTCACCTTTCGCAATCACTTATGTGTTTAGTCATAAGCTGTTTTCCCCCTCACATCATTCTCTTTAAATTAATTTGATTTTTACCCCTTTTGGAAAACATACATTTGAGAAAGGAATAATTATGGGTAACTATTTGAATTTAATGTCATCCTCATGGAAGATCTTAAATCAGATTAAAGGAATTCCATTTCGCCATATATTATTTACCTCTTCTTTTATTCAACTAGTGCTAAACATCCAATTTGATCCCGTAATTAATCTATCCATGATTCCTTCCCTAAGATTTATTTTCCTATATATTTTTCCTTATCAGCTATGAATTTGAACTTTATTTGTGGGATTATACATGGAGTTCTATGTGAAATAAGTGGTGATATCCTTGTACTGATAAAATGGCGAGATGTAGAACTCGAAAGGGAGTTGTAAGATTCATCTTCATAAACTCTGCATTCACTTTTCAACCTTTCTAGTCTGGCGAGAGCATTTATCGATTGTTGCTCTCAATTGAAGATGAATAAGAACTGAAGGGCCACTAACTTCTGACATAATTCAAGTAATTTTTATGAGAAAACTTTCCAAAATGATGCCTTTATCTCGGTGTTCTAGATTATATTTTACCACCTTTTTTGACTAGAAGATCATGAAGCTCTTGATCCATTGAAGAGATTTTGGCTTTGTTATAGGCCAACTATCAATCTAGAAATTATTCATATCTCTCCAACATTCTTCACCAAGGAGTTGGTGGAGAAGAAATTACAATTGTCTTTTTATGTCATCTAACATAGAGTCTTTAGAGGATATAACATAAATTTATATAAAATTATCGGAGTTGGAGTGATGGTTAATTGTTCTTGGAAAGTATTCTCGCAAATTATTCTTCTCAATTGATTCTTTCTTCTCCCTTTCCTCCATTAAAAAAATTTTGGAAGGGTCCCACGGTTCATGTTGACACATCTAATCTTGCTTCTACAAAACAAACTAATTCATCCAAGCCATCTTCATCTACTAGGGACTGGTGTTTTCGGGGTACTCAAATGCACCATCGGAGGGGCTCAACCTTTTAGAATGGTTTTACTCTTACTCAAAGAAGTTGGAATTTATTAAGATTTTGGGAAACCCACATGAAATCATTAATGAGATCAATGACATGGGCATGTCTCATGAATTAGCAAGAGATATAAAATTTTTATACAAATCTCAAGACCACAAGGATTTTGAGTTTAGGAAGAAAATTTTATTAGCTCGCATTCTGTCTTAGGTGAGGAGTTCATAGTTATTGATTGATCAAATGTCGATTACAATTGTTTTTGTAATATGTATACAAAATTATGAATATAATTTTCAAGGGAAGGGGACCCTATAGAATCCCCATTTTTTGTACTTAATATACACATATTTTACAAGTTTCTGTAAAATATTTTATGCATATTCTACCTCAATTTCTGCATCTTTAGTTGATTCACTCATTTTCTCCTTGTATGCATCAAATATTTTAAACATTTGAATGAGGAACTCCTCATCTAGTCCAGTATGAAACATAAATACAAGTCCTTATTGTCTTTTAAAAATTCAAATTTACTTATTGCACTATTATTTTTCTTTACCTTCTTTGCTAATTTAGCTATCTTTTTCTCCAAGTGAACAAATTTATAAATGGTGTCATAATTGAAACTTGAAGTAGTAGATTTTGATCCTCAACTAATATTTTGGTAAAAAGAATCCATTAAGTCATTTGAACTCAAATTTCCATATAACAACCGGCCTTGGATACATACTATGTCTCCAAGTTTCTTGTCAATGTCATCGATACACTGCTTATTTTATCCTTCCTTGGAGTGAGCTCTTTGATACTTTGATTTAGGGTTTTCATTCTTAATTTTATGGATCCTTTATAAGTATGTTGTGTTCCTCTGTCCTCGAGAGGAAAATCCCTTATTCTTCAAAAAATTAATCATCTAATTAAAATATTGATTCAAGTTTGGGAAGGAGTCCATCCAAATAAGGCAAATCATCTTGGCACTTTTCAATCTGGTCCTCTACATCACTCAACCACTCAGATAAGTGTGTGTAGCATGCCAAAGTGCCTTATATGGTCTTATTTCCTTTTTACAACTCTTCCTTCCACCTTGTTACATAATTATTTATTTATTTTGATCTATCAATAGTTTTTAAGGCCTCTGGGGTTATGGCGGAGAAATCTCTTTCCTTCAAAGAAGGTTGTATCTATTTTGCACATAAGTTGACAAGATATCAAATTTTTCTCTTAAATTATTTTTAGTCTCCTTATCCTTGTCAATTTTTTGGATAAGGCCCCTAATGGCCATTGTATCTTCCTATTTCAGATTATCGGTGGTTGGCCTCCCCAATGGAATATGTGTGACTTGATAATTAGTTATTGTTACATCATATTTTAATATGTCTCCTTGTGGGGTGGAAACCTCCAATGTCCTATACCCTTGAGAATCTACATGGGTTTTGGAAAATATTTTTGCCTTCTATGGGGCTCTCGTAGGTCTTGAAAACACAATATTTTCAATATCAATAGTCTCCACTTGAGATACTTCTTTCTCTTTCCTTAGGAGGAATGTTTCCAACCATCCTGTTGTGGGGGAATTTCCCCCTCTTTGTGCCTATGGTGTACTTGAGTAGACTGCCATTTCTTTAGAAAAATATTAAGGCATCAGTTCCCATTACTAACTATTTTGGATTAATTTGAGGAATACTTGTGTTTCACTAGATTCTTAAAAAATTAATGAAACAAATAGAGGGTGATAGGCCAAGGAGGAATACTGTTTGTGGTGTCAATTGAAGGTTATGCACACTTTCTAATTTCCTAATCCAATGCTAATTGCGAGAGCTCCCTTTTGGCTAGGAGGAACTACCTATAAAATGCAAAACAATACCACCGGATAGATCCGGGAAGTGTGATGCTTCTTAGACAATTTGTCAATCCACTTTTAGATAACAATATTAATGTTATCTAAATAAACATGAAATAACAATCTTATTGGAATTGAAACGATTTAGGTATCTCGTACAAAGAAAATAAGAAAGGTCAGATAAAAGGTGATTGAGGTCAAAACGGGTTAGGTGATGGGATGTTATTGGGTTACAGTCTAGTATAGGCTTGGGTATGTAACGCCCTCCTAATATTTACCATGAAAACACATCTAATTTTTTTTAATATACAATTATTAGGATAAATCTACAACTCTTATAAGTTAGGAAGAAAATATAACTTATATTTACCTATTTCTACTTAACTCACACTCGGAGATCGAGAGGCTTACATGTATCCTAAGTTTGTTTCAACTTAATCATAAAATATTTCACTTATTGCTACGGTGTGTCTCTATATGATACATGTGTTCTAATTGTTTGATCCATAAATGTAAGTTTTCAATTTTGAATACATCTATTGTTTACTCATCGTCTTACGTAAAACACTTCATATAATTTAATACAAAGGAGTTAATTTTTAAATGAATACCATTATGCATAAAATCAGCATTGTTTAATATAATAAATTACACAATTCCCTCACACAATTTTTTTCCACGTAAAAACATTTTATAAACAGAGTCATAATGAAACAAGATTATCCTTCATAACATGTACACATTGTGGTTGGATATATCTTAGTGACTTATTAGTAAGATATAGGTCTTCTTCATTTTAGTTCAATTTATCTAGCAAGATCTTTGTTAATATAGATAATTAAATAAAAGAATCATGGATAGTTAATTCAATGTAATCATCATCATTTATTCAAAGTTTACAACCTCATGAAATCTTCAACATCCTAATTAGCGGGGTTTAGAATTTCACTATTAAAATAATTTCACATATAAAAATACTTTGATACTGATACTTCACCAAAAAGGAATCCAATGCATTTTAGTAGAGAACCAATTTGTTGTCCATTTGTAGTATGAGAAATAGAATCATCAAAGCACTTTACCTCCAACCACGAGCCATACAGATCCTCGCACACCTCTCAAATCTTGAGAGTGTCCCTACCTCTTCACGAGAAGGAAGATTTGGTGTTGATGAAGAAAAGAGAGTTGATTGGATAATGGCTTACACATTTAACTCTCTCTTTCTTCATTGAACACCACATCTTCCTTCCCATGAAGGGTAGGGTCGCTCTCAAAATTTGAGAAGTGTGTGGGGATCCATATGGCTCATAGTTGGAGGTAAAGCACTTTGATGATGCTCTTTCTCATACCACAAATGGACAAAAATTGGTTCTCTACTACAAATGCATTGGATTCCTTTTTGGTGAAGTATTATATCAAAGTATTTTTATATGTGAATTTATTTTAAAAGTGAAATTGTAAACCCGCCAATTGGAACGTTGAAGACTTCATGAGGTTGTAAAATTTTGAATAAATGATGATGATTACATTGAATTAACTATCCATGACTCTTTTATTTAATTATCTATTTTAACAAAGATCTTGCTAGATAAATTGAACTAAAATGAGGAAGACCTATATCTTACTAATAATTCATTAAGATATATTCAACCACAATGTGTACATGTTATGAAGGATAATATTGTTTTGTTAGGACTCTATTTATAAAGTGTTTTTATGTGAAAAAAATTGTGTGAGGGAATTGTGTGATTTATTATATTAAACAATGCTGATGATTTATGCATAAATATTCATTTAAAAATGTTAACTCCTATTGTATTAAATTATATGAAGTCAACTCATTTGTTTAATTATAAGACGATATGTAAACAATAGATGTATTCCAAATTGAAAATTTACTTTGGGGATCAAACAATTAGAACACATGTATCATATAGAGACACATCTGTAGCAATAAGTGAAATATTTTATGATTAATTGAAAGAACTTAGAAATAAATTATGGATACATGTAAGCCTCTCAATGTGCCTAATGTGGGTTAAGTAGAAATAGGTAAATATAAGTTATATTCTTCCTAACTTAGAGAGAGTTGTAGATTTATCTAATCATTGTATATAAAAAAATTAGACATGTTTTCATGGAAATATTAGAGGACGTTACATCTTGGTATTAGAGCTTAGGTTCAACACTACGACCTTATATGTGTTCACTACGTTTTCGAGGTTATAATTACTTTTCTTGTAATATGCTAGGATTGAAATGGCAAGAACAAGAGGAGCATCAGGAAGTGGTGAAGCTAACAATACCATTGACATGAATGAAATTCCAAATGTTCAAAGAAGAAGCAAGGCAACAACAAGAAAGTTTGGATCAGATTCTTTCCTTACTGATTGACACCCGAGATAGGCTTGCTGCACTTGAGAAAAAGGCTTTAGATGAGGAGCCAATTGTTGGGAATAATCAGGGGAATGAGACTGAACAAGGTGATGAGCGTGCCATGAAAAATTCTCATGATCATGTTGTTGAACCAGAGCCTAAGAGGGCTAAATTTGAGATAGAACTAGCTAAGGACCTTAAAATAATTGTCCCACCAAAGTACTTAGGAGTGGTATTAGGAGATGGAGCTGAAGCATGGTTAATTGAAATGGAGAAGTATTTCAAGATTCAAAACTTCTCGGAGGAAACCAAGGTAGTATGGGTTGCATATCAGCTGACAGGTGAAAGCATCCACTTGGTGGAATAACAAAAAGGTTGAACAAAATTTGAGTGGTGAGAATACCACTTGGGAGTTATTTGTGACTCTTTTAAGGAAAAGTGGCTACCACAACTATATTTTGATAAGAAAGTGACAGAATTTCAGAATCTAGTCCAAGGAGATTTGATAATCACTCAATATTGGGAGAAGTTTATTAAACTTCTCAAGTATGTGCCCCAGTATCGAAAGATGAGCGGTTTGAATCACAAGTTCATTATGGGGTTGAGCTCTCGTATTGGACCAGAAGTGGATGTTCATGGGCCAAACACGATGGATGAGGATTTTGAAAAAGTAATGAAGCAGGAGAAAAAGCTACAATTGATTTATGCTTCTAAAAAGGATTCTAGGGCACCAATGGTTGGACCAAATCAAGCAGTCATCAAGACCATTCAAGAAGAACTTTAATAAGTTCAAAAGAATGGAGGAAACAAAATGGTAATACTGGAACCCAAAAAAGTTTGGAAATTCACCAAAGCCAGGAAATAATCAGAGGAACCAACCAAGTGGGAATGGTGGAAATGGACAGAACAGGAATGTAGGAGAGAAGTTTCCACATAGGAAAGGACCAGTTACATGGATGTTATAAGTGTAGAGGTGATCATTATGCTATCAATTGTCCCCAAAACACCACAAAAGGACCTCTTATACAATCTCAGAGTCAACATCACATTCATGCCATAGTTGATAATCGTCAAGCTGATTTTCAGACCACTCCAAGTAGAAGTTCAGGTAATTTTTGGTGTTTCTATTTCTATTCTAATTGACACTTGGAGCTACTGAATGTTTTGTTGCACTAGAAATTTTGAGTAAAATCACTAGAAAATATAGTTATATGAATAAAACTTGGTCAGTACAATATGGAAATCGGATGGAAAAGAGAGTAGAGAAATGTCTATTTACAAGAATTAGAGCTACCGGGTTTTACAACTAAGGTGAACTTATATGTTGCACCCTTGGGATCCTATGATGTCATTCTAGGGGTGAATTGGTTATGTCAACACCATGTTAAGGTGGATTTTCATGCAAAAATAGTAACATGTCAAGATGATAGTGGTGAGCATCAAATTTTCACAGGATTCAAAAGGCCACTAAGTTGAGACAAATATCAGCCATGCAAGTTGAAGAAGGCACAAAGGAAGGGTCTTATGATGTATGTAGTTCATATTGATGATGTGGGTGAGGAAAGAGAACCTACATTAGAGGACTACCCTTTCTTCGAGATTTTAGTGATATATTTTCCAAAAGAGTTGTCAAGACTTCCTCCTCGTAGGGAATTTGATTTCTCTATAGACTTAATTCTAGGATCTGAGCCAAAATCAAAAGCACCTTACCGAATGACCACAACAAAGTTGTTTGAATTAAAAGCATAGTTGCAAGAGTTATTAACTAAGGGATTGATCCGTCCTAGTGTCTCACCATGGGGAGCACCGATTATTTTTGTGAAAAAGAAGGATGGAACCCTTAGGCTTTGCATTGATTATAGGATGTTGAATAAGGAAACAATTAAGAACAGGTACCCTTTACCATGCATTGATGATCTATTTGATCAAATATGGGAGCTATAATTTTTCCAAGATTGATTTGAGATCTAGGTATCATCAATTGAGAATAAAGGAAAATGACATACCTAAGACAACTTTCAAGACAAGGTATGGCCATTATGAGTTTATTGTACTTCCTTTTGGACTCACAAACGCACTAAACAACCTTCATGAATTTAATGAATAGTGTGTTTAGAGACTATCTAGATGGTTTTGTGCTAGTTTTTCTAGATGACATATTGATATACTCACGAATATAAGAGGAACACATTCATCATCTACAACTAGTGCTACAAAGGTTGAGACAACATAAGTTGTATGCCAAGTTGTCAAAATGTAGTTTCTTCCAGAGGAAGGTGCATTATTTGGGTCATGTGATATCAACAGATGGAATTGCAGTTGATCCAACCAAGATAAAGGCAATCATGGAATGACCAACACCTAAAAATGTGCATGAGGTGCGTAGTTTTATGGGACTTGTAGGTTATTACAGGAAATTTGTTGAGGGATTTTCTAGAATTGGTAGTCCTATTACCTCATTGCAAAAGAAAGGGAAGAAGTTTCTATGGATAGAAAAGTGTGAACAAGCATTTTCAACTCCTAAAGGAGAAGTTGACTACTACCCCAATTCTAAAAGTTGCAGATCCTAATGGTGAGTTCACAGTGGTTACAGATGCATTAAGTGAAGGTTTTGGAGGAGTTTTAATGCAGGATAATCAAGTAGTGGCTTATGAGTCATGAAATATTAGGAAAGGGAGTTGAATTATGCCCACATGATCTAGAACTTTCAGCTATGATAGTGCATGCTTTACAGATGTGGAGGCATTACCTTTTAGGTAAGCCTTTGTTCTTAAGACTCGATCATTCAAGATTGTAGTATATATTCACCCAACCTAATTTGAATGCACATCAACGACGTTGGTTGGAGTTTTTGAGTGAATATGACTTTGATATAAGCTATATAAAGGGAAAGGAAAATCGGGTTATAAATGCCCTTAGTAGGAGATGACACATAACATCCATGGCCTTAGTAAGGACCACTTTTAGACAATAAGTTTTAAGTAAGATTTCATAGATATTTTTATGAGAAGGTCAAATCTGCATTGGGAACTGATAGCCGTGATCATAGATATGAGGGTTATCAGTTTGATAGAGATGGATTCTACATTTCCATGACAGTAATATATATACCTAACCTGATGGATTGAGGACCATAGTATTGGAGGAGGCAAAATGCTCCTTATTCAGGTCACCCCAGAGTGACAAAGATGTTAGCTGATCTCAAACCATTGTATTTTTGGCCAGAATAAAAAGGATGTTGCAAATTTTGTTTCTAAATGTTTGGAGTGTCAACAAGTGAAAGATGAACACGTGCATCCACAATGGGTTGTTATACCCACATGAACCTCCCGAATGGAAATGGCAGGTCATAAGTATGGATTTTGTTCAAGGACTTCCAATGTCCAAGAACAAACATGATGTTATATTGGTGGTTGTGGATAAACTCACCAAAGTAGCCCATTTCATTCCTGGAAATTTGAAGGATGATTCACCAATTTTAGCAAAGAGGTTTATTCAAGAGATCTTTAGGTTGCATGGAGTTCTAGAGAAGATTATATCAGATAGAGATACCCGTATGACGTCAAGGTTTTGGAAAAATTTACACTCAGCCTTAGGAACTAAGTTGAATTTTAGTAGTGCCTATCACCTGAGAGATAGATGGTCAAACAAAGGGTAAATTAGGTTCTTGAAGACATGCTCAAGATGTATTGTATGGATCAACAATACAAATGGGAAGATTATTTTCCATTGGTTGAGTTTTCTTACAACAATTCATACCATTCGACATTGGGTATGGCCCCTTTTGAGGCTCTATATGGAAGAAAATGTCGAACACCTATCAGTTGGGATCGTGTTGAAGATAGGGTGGTTATAGGCCCTAACATGCTTAGGGACATGGAAGAGCAGGTAAAATTGATTAGGCAATGCTTATTTGAGGCAAAAGAAACAAGCAGAAAAGTTATGCAGATAGGAAATGAACTCCTAGAGAGTTTGTGGTGGTGATAAGGTTTTTTTGAGGGTTAGACCAAAGAAGAGTTCAATCAAGTTTGGAAAGTTCTTCCAAACTAGCACCTCGTTATGTTGGGCCATTTGATGTTCTCGAAGTGGTCAATCCAGTGGCATATAGACTTGCACTACCTCCAGCTCTATCCCGATTGCACAATGTTTTTCATGTGTCTTTATTGAAAATATATCATGCTTTGATATGTCTCATGTTATTGATTAGAAATATCTATAGGTAGAGGATCCGGGAGTTGTTCTGGTCAAGCCCCTATAGTGCTTGAGATATGCAAGCTTCACTTGTGAAACAGGAAGTCTCTCAGTGCAAGGTCTAGTGGGACCAATATTCAGAAGAGAGCGCTACCTGGGAGGACTATGAAGAAGTCCATAGTGCATACCCACATTTATTTCATTATTTTTTTTACTTTTATAATATTAATAATCATCGAGATGATGCTTCCTCTTAGAGGGGAAGGATGTCACATCCTAAAACTAGTTATTTATTATTTGTTACATTTGGAGAACAAAGAGACAATGATCACTGTAGATATAATATTTTGTTGATTGATTTTATCTCGTTTGATTTGCATTGTGATATGTTTTGGATAAAAACATTTATTGAAAAATTATTTGAAAATTATTAAATTTCAAATTATAGTTATTGATTACTAGAAATTATTAAATTTCAAATTTGCGATTATTGATTATTGTTGAAAATAACATGTTATTGATTTTATAGAAGTTGATTTATTATATCGACATATAATGCAATGGGTATATTTGTTGGTGCCAGCAGGTATTCTCGGAAATAAGAAAGAGTATCATCGGAGAGAGAAGTGAATATGGCGTGATGGGTGTCACGAGACAAAGTTAAATGTGGAAGCTAGTGCTTGAAATTGATTTAAACCATCTTTGGAGTATCTCAAGACAATGTTAGAATGGTACGTGGAAGCATGATGTTGCTCACGTAAGATTTAAGTTGAATATCGTAAATCCAAAATAGTAGTGTGTTCAGTATGTGGCATCAAGTTTGACCATGCCAAGAATTCCATATAATACTCTACGTCTTTTAAAAAAGGATTTCAATATCTCTTAAAATTAGAGAAATTAAATCCACCTATATAATGTATATATATATATATATATATATAATATCTATATCATATATATAATTTAATTTAAACCATTCAATAAAATTATATACACATAATATTTGTTTAATTCAAACCACTCACTTAATAGGCACTCCCTAAACTTAAAACTTATATCATGCATTGGCACTCTCACCATGATCTCACACTTAGTGGAGTATACTTTATTTGGCGGTTGAATGAAGGATATAAGTGGGGAGGAAAAAATTATTTAGTATATTTAAAGTAAAATAAATAATAAAAAACTTGAGATCACTAAAAGTTAAAAAAATAATTAAAGGCATGAAAAGGAAAAGTAAACGTAGAGTTAAGGTATGTGAAGACAAAAACAAATATAAAAAGGGAAGAATACATGCAACAAGGGGATGGAAAAATTAATGGAAACACAATTTTGGAAAATTTTAGGAGGGATGTTATAGGGTAAGGTCTGTAAAGATTAGGAGTGATTTCTGGGCTATTAGGGAATGGGTATGAGCTTGTTGGTCTGAGGTATGTTACCAAACACAGAATGATGGGCGTTGTGTGTGGACTGATGCCGGTTTAGCAAGATGATCGATGTTTGTTGGCTAACCGACGTCGGTAGGGGTAGTTAGTAAAAAGTTCTTAGAAATGGTCTTCAAACTCTCTATGATTGCACAAAGACTAGAAATGGTGGGGGTGAGGTCGTGAAATGGTCTTAGTGACTCAGAGATGACTAGGGGAGGGTGAAGATAGGTGAAAGGGATAGATATGGTAAGGTGATGGGTTGGAGGAAGGAAGGAGGTGTATGATGTACAAAAGAATAAATTACGAGAGGAATGATGATCTTAATGAAAGAAAATAAAGATAACTAAAGAGATATTAGGTACTTACTGAAGAATGGATCTAGAGAGTGTAGGTGATGAAAACAATGATGGCAGAGATCCGAGAGAGAAGGGATGTCATGTATGTTCCGTGGTAGTTCGAGTCTCTGTGCTTCTCTGTGTGAATCCATGATCGTGAAGAAGGTGATGGATGTCGATGGTTATTGGTAGTGCTCTCGAGTGCTTTCCTTTTCCTGAGTGCTTCAAAATTTTGAGTGCTCAAAGTATCTTTCATTAAATTAATTAAAGTAATTAATTCAATTAATCATGCACTATGGGATATGAATAGGTAAGGTATGGTTAATTTAATTAACGGGTTATAAGGGTAGTATGACCTAATTTTGGTGTCTACATTTTACCCTTTTTTTGTCATGTAGATTGTATTGATAAGCGACAGACTTGAAAAAAATAGGAAGTGATTGCCCCATGTATGGTGAGATAGGAGGGTTGCCCCAAGTGTGGGTGGAGGTGATCCCCCTCAAACTAGGAATTGATGAGGTGTTATACGGAGTCGGTGAGTGGTTTGATAAATGTGTAGTTGGTGTAAGTTAAGGTAGGTGGGGAAGGGTATGGGTACTTTGGGTAAAGGGTAATGGTCAAATTGGGTAATAGGTAATGGGTAAAAGGGTCAAATTAGGTAATGGGTAATGGAAATCAAATGCACGCACACATATAGACTGCAACATGGTACCAAGTTGAAGAGCTTGTAAACTCTACATCATCCAAGGTCGATAGGTTTATCCAAACAAGGTTGAAGTGATTCAGGTATCAGGGTATAGGATATGGTCCGGAAACACAATGTAGGTTAGGTGCAGGAACATTTAGGTATGATCCTAGTACACCATGGGTTTGGTCGGGATAAATGGCACATGACAATAGGAAAGGTATGGTTGTTAGGCTAAAACAACATAGGTAACAACATCACAAGGTATAGTGAGTACACAAGTTCAATGGTCACAAAAAGTAGGTCAAGGTCTAGGTAAATAGGTCATGGCATGGGTAAGGCCAAGGTATAGGTAAAATAACAAATCCCTAAATGCAATTAAGGAATTGTATGGGTAGTTGAGGCTTGTGGGTAGGGTCTATGAAGTGTTGGTAATGCCAAAAGTTATGGGACAGTAATGAGGTTAGGTCAAAATAGGAAAAACATGGAGGAAATGGTATGGTAGATAAACCGATGTCGGTTATAAGGATGAAATCGGTTTTGGTATGACCGATGTCGGTCATGTTGGGTTAGGGTTATAAAGTTAAAATTACCATATTTTATGGAATCATTTTTGTTGTTGACTTTGAGAAAATGACAGAGTTGAGTGACTTGTGCATTTTTTGGGGAGGAAAAAGACAAGGTATTATACCAGGATGAGGTGGAGGTGACTAAGTGTTGAGAGGAGCTAGGTAGATGGGTCCACTAGAGTAGTTGGAGACGTGTGATTGGTGGAGAGGTTTGAGGTAGATTTTGGTATGGCAGAGGTGGAGAGGGGTCAGGTGGACCACCGGCGCATAGCTGGGACAGATACCACCACCATGTGACACCATGATGAGGTAGGGGGAATTTTCTAGCTTGTTATTTGCTCAATTGTGTTTTTACAATGAAGAAATTTTGGGTGGGAATGTTAATTTTGAAATGTGGGTGAAAAATAGATGAAATCTGGGGGATGAGGTCAAATATAGGCTAAGTAGGGGGAAATAAATGTGGGGTGTAAGTGGTTGGGATTAAGTAGGATTGTAGGTTGTTTTTGTTAATTTTTAAGAAATAAAGGAGGGGTTTTGGTTTTGGGGTCGTGACAGAGACCGACGTCGGTCAAGGTTTGGTGATGGTGATCGTCAGATATAGTGACATCGGTCAAGACTAAGGTGACCGACATCGGTTAAAAACGAACCGATGTAAGTCAAGGAGAATCGGTGATGATGGTCCAGAGAGACTAGCCGGTTAGGGTGAAAGAGGGACAGAGGGGTAAGAAGGGTTATGTATCAAAGGAAAAGAGGTCAAAAAGGGTAAGTAATTACTGGTTGTAGAGGGGTAAGGGTAAAATATGGTCATTGGCTAGATGGGATAGGTGAGTAGGTGAAATAATGTGAAGGTAATGAGTCATGAGTGTAAAGGGTAGGAGGTTGGTATGTGAATTAGGTAAATGGGGTAAGTAGGATTGGTGTGATTGGGTATGGTTGTTGGGGTTAAGACGTAATTGGAGGTAGTGAGGTCTTAACAATGTTGTGTTTTGTTGGATGTAGGCTAGGGACCAGCTACGTATGTATGGGAAGAGTACCACCATTGTTGGTAGATATGGTCAAGTGTGATTGCAAGAGGAGTGGGAGCACATGATGAATGATGTTGGATTGATTGGGATCTCGATGCTATAGGCATGTAGCATGAGATCCTAGTTTGATGGTCACACTCATCGATAGATGGGATTCAATGACCAACACTTTTCATTTACCGATGGGTGAGATTATTATCACCCTAGAGGATGTATACAGGATCCATGCAACTACCAATTGTGGGTGAGTGAGTGTATTCTATTTCTTTAGAGGCCTCCATGGAGCCTATAGTGGTTGTTTTTGGGGAGGTGATGGGTGAGTGAGGTACCATATGTGAGCCTTAGCTATGGAGAGATGTATGCAGCCCATCCTCAGGAGATGAGGTTGGTTGTTTTTTGATGATGGAGGTGGTATGTTGTTTCACCTTACCAGATGCCGAGGGTGGTAGATTCCCATGAGCCTTGATGGGAGTGCTCAGGATATGGTGGAGGAGCAGATCTATTTTGCATGGGCACCGACATTCCTAGTGTGTAACTGTATAGGAGCTATGGGCCTATGGGAGTTGTGGTGGTTTAGTTTGTGTTGCACTTTTCTTTTGCATTGTTGGGCATATGAGCACATCGTATGTGTACGTCTAGTTGGTTTTCCCTGACTTGATTGGTTTAGGGGTGGCTTGGTAGAGTCGGCTATAGATGGTGGGTACTAGTTGGTGGGGAAACACAGGGTGGCTAGGGCCACACATGATGTTTCATATTATAGGTGGGTGTTGGAGGGATTGTCTAGTGTGGATATTGTTTGGAGGCCATATGTTGGCTATCCCTCATATAGGACATGGTGGAGGAGTTAGAGGAGTTACACTGCTTAGGTGGATATAGGGGCATCATGTCGGTGAGCATGAGATGATACTATAGATAGGGTTAGATGACATTTTGGGTTGCCACAGGACATGCCACCACCCTTCCCTAGTATAGGAGAGATGATGTGGAGAGACCTATGTCTCCACCATGACCGAGTGTGCCTACAGGGTAGGAGGAGAAGGTGGTGGATAGGAGATTGATGATGTTGGGGTCACCGATAGATATAGGAAAGTGGTGGTGGCACAACTATGAGTGACACCCCGAGGCTAGGGAAGCCAGACTTAGCCACCATCATAGTATAGAGGGATACCTTACAGGGTTAGGTGGCCACCCTTTAGCACAAATTATAGTTTTATAGGGGCAGCTCATAGGGTTAGAGGCATAGGTTTCCATTTTATAGCTCAGTGTGTTGCACTACAGGCCATAGTTACACAGGACAGCAGCACCCACACAGGTGGAGATGGAGATGGGGGACAGGTTTCCACCTTACAGGTGTAGGTAGTAGGTTTTAGAGGCTAGTTGGCCACTACACAGCTCAGAGTTGTGGCCCTATAGGCCCAAGTTATAAGTGCAAGAAGGCCACCAGAGGCTAGGGACAAGGTCCCATACTACAAGAAGTTGTGATAAGATAGGGTCCCTAGGTATAGGGAGGAGGATAGGGAGCACATAGAGTATAGGGTCCGAGGCTAGCCCTAGTAGGATAGAGCTCACAGGTTGTTGTGAGACCCATGGCACCACCTCAGATGGTGTCGATGGTGAGGTTTAGGGATGCCTGAATGAGGCATGGTATTACTAGGATCATTATGATGACCACAGGGATAGATGTCCCCTCCTATGTTGAGTACAGAGCACAACAAGAAGTGAGTGAGAGGACTAGATCCACACTCATAGTTTAGAGAGACACAGGGGGCAAGTGAGCCCAGAGACAAGGTTAGGGTGAGGTGATGAGTTCATGAGGCCAGACCCAAGCTAGGGCAGAAGAGAGATTAGACCGAGACCCATGCTAGGTGGAGAGATGTTGGCAGGTCACTGGGCTGGAGGTGAGGAGGAGGAGATAGATGAGACATGCATGGATATCAGATGGAGTGATGACTAGTCACCTGATATGATTGGTTAGTCATTTTTTTTTGGTATATATACCAGCTTGTGTGCCATGATGATAGTGAGGATGTACATGAGAGTTTTGATATTTTGATCTTATACCGGCCTGCACGTGCCGAAGATGGTGAGGATGTATATGAGAGATTTGAGATACTTGTATGTATTTGTATTGGTGTACATTTGTATTGATACACAGACTTTCATTGTTATAGATGATGATATTGATATTATGGATGATGTTTGTGTTTTAATTTCCATTTGTTATTGTGTATGTGATGGAAACTAGGTGAATTAGGCATGTTTGAGTGAGGTCATGTAGGCATGGTTGAGTTAGGTCAGTTAGGCATGGTAGGCATAGGTTGATGGATTTAGGTTTGTTAGGCATGGTGAGTTTTAGGTGGTTAGTGTTAGGCATGGTTGAGTTTAGGTGAGTTAGGCATGGTGAGTCAGGTGTTAGGCATGGTGGTTAGTAAGTTTAGCATAGTTTAGTTAGGTCATGGTAGGTTAGGCATGTTGAGTTGGTATGCATGGTTGAGTTAGGTATAGGCATGATTGAGTCTAGGTGAGTTAGGCATGGTGGAGTTAAGGTTTGTTGGTTTTGATTTAATTTCCAAGTTATTGGTAACATGGGAAATAAATGATGATGTATATGTATGTGATGGTGTAGATTTTCAAAATATTTGATATCATGGAAATGTGAAATAATGGATGTATGATATGATGTTATTAAGAAAATGGTAGGTATTTATGTTTGTTAATTGTTTAATTTCCAAGTTTGTGTAAAAATGGAAACTAAATAAGGTGAAATGTTAATTGAAAATGGGGGGGAAAATTGGTTAGGGAAAAGAGTGGTCGAGCTAACCTCCAAGGGCCCCATGCCCTCGGAGTGTTGCCTACATAGCCCATGAAAAAAAGGGGCCTCAGCCGATGTAGTTCTCCCATAAGCTAGGGAAAAATAAGATGAGGTAGTGGAATGGGTGGGTAGGTTTTAGGCATGATTGAGTCTAGGTCATTTAGGCCTGGTTGGGTTTAGGTCATTTTAGGTAGGGTTGGGTTTAGGTCATTTAGGCATGATTGATGTTGGTGAAAGGGAATCCTTAAAATGTAGGTATCGATGGTCTAGTCCTGTATAGGGTAATCAATAAGTAATGAAGAAGGTGAATGGTAAGAGGTGTGAAAAAAGAGCCACCTAATTGATAAGAACCATAATGAGTCTACCATACCAAAGATTGGCTTATGAACGTAAGACCCTAAAGGTGTTGCATGATTGACTATGCTAAGGGTGAAGAAAGTCACATGATCATGAAATGTCATTTTTGTGGAAAGTCCCTTGAGAAGGTAGGAAATTAGGGTGAAAAGAAATGAGGTGAAAATGGTTGGTGTTTAGTGTCACCTGGTGTAAGACAACATGCCTACTTGGCAAGAGACCTAAGATCAAAATAGGCAAGTCCATGAAAAAAAGTTATCATTTTCTTCTTTTTTTGTTTTTTTGATAGATTGATCGATGGGAAGTCTATGTGGGATGAGTATATTATCTCCTTGAGGTCTTCGTGAAGCTGATCGATGTGGGAAGCTTCTGAATATTTTATTTTATTTTGCAAGAATAGTCCTCTTTTGATGAGAGACTAAGTACAATATGGCTAGCTTTGTATAGTTGTCCTTCGAGGAGAATCTATTTATATAGCAATGAGATAGAGAGAATAGATGTCCTTTTTGAGGGAATCATATTTTTGCTAGAAGTTTGACTCAAGGAGTTGAATCCCATTTTATTTTTGAAATTGCTTTTGCTTTTGGACTTTTAAGTCATGGACAAGACTATAGAGAAAAATAGGCCCTTGGTTTGAAAGGAAAAAACTATATCACACAGAGGCTAACTATGGAAGAGAGGGTTTAAGTGATGAATGACCATGGGATTCCATCTTTGAAAAAGATGAAAAGTATCCATGAGAATCATGCCATGAGTAGGCCATGGTACTCATATTGAAGATAGGGCTGAAAAAGTGATGGGTAATCACATGATCCTGGTTTAGTCATTGATCCTTAAAATAGGTAAAATGGAAGGTGAATGGTGCTCAAGGGATGAGTGTTTAATAGACAAGAGGTGATATAGGACTTAATTCAATAGTAGAATGGTCTAAGATGCAAGGCATTGAGGGGCTCAAGTTTGGGTTTACCTTGAGTGAAGACAAATGATAAGCACCTGATCCATAGGTATGAGTAACGATATAAGGTCCAAGCCAATTAGGAGTGAATTTTCCCCATTTACTTTTCTCCTCTTTGGTTACATGTTGATTTTCCTTCAAGATGAGGTCACCACCTGGAAGGTTCATTCATGGACACATTTTTTCATAGGCATGTTTGATACATTTTTGGTAGATTTGGAGATGATCAAGAGCATTAAGATGACATTCATCTAATAACTCAAGTTGTGCCAAATGGTCTGGAAAAATTCATCATCGTTAAGCATCTCTTTGAGTGAAATATGAAGAGATGGAATATGGACTTTGAGAGGTAGGACAACCTCTGTACCATAGACTAGAGAAAAAGGTGTGGCCGTAGTTGAGGTATGAATACTAGTATGGTAAGCCCATAAAGCAAAAGGAATGTGTGTGTGCCAATCCTTTCCCATATCATCAACCACCTTCATAAGAATTTTGTTCAAGGTTTTGTTGGTTGATTCAGCTTGGCCATTTTTTTGTGGGTAGTAAGGTGAAGAAAAACTAAGTTGAATGTGAAGGGTCATCAAAATTTTCCGTAGGGTTTTGTTTTTGAATTGTTTTCCATTATCAGTGATGAGGCGGTGAGGGACACCAAAGTGAAAAATAATGTGATGGTTGATGAATTCACAAATTTTCTTGGCTTTTGTAGAGATGAGGGGGATGGATTCTACCCATTTAGTGTAGTATTTGGTTGTGGTAATAATCCATTGATGGTGTTGTGAAGAATGAGGATTGATCTCTCCGACAAGATCCAAACCCCATTGAGAGAAAGGCCAAAGATCTCGTGTGACCTGTAAGGTGTGACTAGGTGTGTGATGAAGATTAGCATGTTGTTGGAATTTCACACAAATGTTTGACATAGTCACAAAAATCATGGTTGAGGGTGGGCCAATAATAGCCCAGGTGAAGGATGTGTTTGGTGATAGCCAAGCCACTGAAATGACCTCCACAAATTCCATCGTGAACTTCCTTGATGGTGTAGGGAATTTCAGAACTTGTAAGGCATCGTAAGAGGATACCATCAAAACACATTTATAAAGAAGGCCACCCATGATGACATAGTGAGAGAACACTTTTGAGAAAGGAGTGTTTCCATTATGAGTAAGGTCGGGAGGTAGAATGAAAGGAAAGGTAGTCAAAAAACTACTTATACCAAAGGTCACGTGGTCAGTTAGGTAATGGTTTTGATAAGGTTGATGTCTCAAAATAGATAGGAAGGTGATTGCAGCCTTTGTACTGTGACAAATATTTTTGAGTCGGAGGTGAGGTGGGAATCTGAGAAGAAGCAAGGAAGGCAGGCCATGGTATCCACAAATTTTTTAGTGGAACGTGGAGTGGTTTGAAGTTCATAATGGTCAAAGGTAGTCAAAAGTATGTCTACATGATGTTTATACTTTTGAAGTATTTCATTATGACATTGGTATATACCATTGACTTGATTTACAACTAGTTGAGAGTCACCAAAGATATTAATCGATTTAACATCTAAGGTGATGGTGGTTTGGAGACCTAATATGAGTGCTTCATATTGGTGATATTATTAGTACAATCAAAATCTAGTTTGAAAGATAGTGGCATAGGTTCACCATCAAGAGGAATGAGGATAACCTACCACCACCCCCACACTGACATTTGGAACCATCGAAGAATAAGGTCATTTGGTAAATGGTATCATCCAAAGAGAGGGTAGCAATGGATTCATCTAGGAAATCAAAGTTAGAGGATTGATTTTCGGAGAGGGGTGCATCTACAAGTTGGTCAATGATAGTTTGACCTTTGATAGATTTTTGATGGATGAATTGAGGTGAGGTCTATGAGAAGCATTAGCCAATGTGCAACACATTGATGTTGGTAGGGCTTGGCGTACATGTAATGTAAGGGGTCAGTATTATTGGTGATGAAAAAGGTTTTGTGATTGAGTAGGTAATGACAAAGTTTAGTGGAAACAAAAACTAAGGCTAAGAAGATTTTTTGGCATGTGGGTGTATCTAGTTTCATAGTCCAAAAGGGTATGACTTATGTAATAAACCACTTTCTCCCGGTGTTGATCATCATGATGGGTGAGCATGGCACCCAAGGAATGATCCGTAGTAGAAATGTAAAGGTAAAATGGTTGGTTATCCTTAGGAGGAATGAGTACAGGTGGTTGGAGAAGGTATTATTTTAAGGCCTCAAAGGCTTTGTGGCATTCATCATCCCATTTGAAAGAGACATCCTTTTTGAGGAGATGATGAAATGGGTGGAAGTGGTTGGAAAAATGTGAAATAAAATGATGAATAGATTGCAACTTACCTTGCAAAACTATGAAGTTGGTGAAGGTTAGTAGGTGGAGGCATTTTGAGAATAGCCTTGATTTTAGTGGGATCAACTTCTATGCCATGCAAAAGAAATGATAAAACCAAGGAGCTTTCCTGAGAGAACAATGAAGACACACTTCTTTGGTTGAAGGTGAACACAATATTTGATGAGATGGTCAAAAATGACCTTCAGGACTGTAAGGTGTTTGGCCCGATGTTTTGATTTGGAAAGAAGGTCATCTACGTAATCTTCCAATATATGATGCATGATGTCATGGAAGATATAAGTCATAGCATTGATATGTAGCACCAACATTTTTAAGGCCAAAGGGCATGACTTGATAGAAAAAGGTTCCCCAAGGAGTGATGAAGGTGGTTTTATGTTGATCTTCTAGGGTGAGTAATATTTGGTTATAACCGAGAAACCATCCATGAGTGATAACATCTCATGGCCAGTGGTAAGATCAACTAGTTGGTCAATACTAGGTAGAGGAAAGTCATCTTTGGGGAAAGCTAAATTAAGGTCATGGAAATCCATGCATATGTGGAGTCCTCCTATTGCTTTTGTGATCAAGAATGATGTTAGAGATCCATTGGGGATAATCAATGGGTAGGATGAAGGAAACCAAGAGAAGGTGTTGAAGTTCTTCTTTGACAAGAAGGGAAATGTGAGGATGCATTTTTGTAGCTTTTGTTTTATGGGTTTGGCTTCAGGAACAGTTATGATATTGTGGACCACAATGTTTGGGTCAATATGGGCATATCAGCATAGGACCAAGAAAAAGTGTTGCTATAATCCGGAGGAAAGAAGTGAAAGCTTCATGTTCAACAACATCTAAAGATTGACCAATCTTTAGAATGTGTGGGTCATCCTGAGTGTTAATATTGATTTTGATGGTGATTCATTTAACATGGTTTGCATCTTAGAAGGAAATGACCGTGAATATAAGAATCTTCCACACCAAGGTAGGTGAGGATAGACTCATCATCCTGACATTGAATGATGTTAATGGATGGTGTATCATCATCGATCATGTTAGGATATAGGAAGGGAAGAGAAGAGGGAGCCTGCCATCATGTTGATAAGTCAGAGGTCCCAAGGAAATGGTGTTCAAAAAAAAAAAGTTAGGAGGAATAGATTCGGGATCTATAGACTCTGTGGGTGAAGGTGGTGATGTTGGTGAATGGGGTGGAGAAGGTTTTTCATCCTCGATGAGGTCGATGTGGGCCTTCTTGGAAGATGGTTTGGAAAAGCCAATACCACTATGGTCTTTGTGTTTATGTGTGGTACATGGGATGATAATATGATGGCCCTGTTCATAGAACCCAAAGCCAAAGCCTTTCCATGCACAATGGTGAAGGAAAGTGTGGGAAAAGTGGTGGTTGGTGAGAGATTGGAGGTCAGATGAAAATGGTCATGTTTGGGAAGGGGGCTTGGGTGAATAGGTGGAAGTGTCAAGTCCCCCATATGTTAAGTTGGTGTGAAGGTGGGGAGGACCATAAGGGAAGACCTCACCTATGTGATGGTCATAATGAGGATGTTGGCATAGGTTACCATACTCTTGTGGAGTAAGGAATGTGTTTATGTTGTACAAGTGGTATTCCCCCAGAGTGAGGCATTGAAAAACACCTTCTAAGGGATCGGTAGTGGATATGTGTGTGTAGCTAGAATAGATGAAGTACTAGGTGATTGGGAAGAAGAAGGATGAGTTGGTTGGGAACTAGATGGGTTAGCGGATGGGTGGGTCAGCAGAGAGGCTGCATAGAAAGTAGTGGGAATAGAAGAGGTAGGCATGGGTGAGGTAGTAGAAACATGGTGGATGGGGTTGTGGGTGAAGGAGAAGTGGTGGAAGTGGTAGATGCCTTAACTGGTATGAGGACATCATTAGGTTGGTACAACATGTTGTAAGTTTTAAATGGTGAAGGGTAGGATTTGGGATGGTATAGTTATGTCCTTTATGTTCAAATTTTACACAATGATGTAAAGTTGAAGGAACACAAACCCATGACATGGATCCAAGGTGGCCAAGCAACAAATAGGTTATATTGGAATTCCCCTTCTAAAATGTAGAATAATTTTAGCATAATACGGGGGCCCACACGAATGTGAAGAATAATGGTGCCAAGGGTGGAAGTGATGGCATCATTGAAGGAGTGCAACATAACCAGGTTATTATGCATGTAATTTGAAGGGATGCACATTTGATTATATGTGTGGGAGGAGATGATGTTGATGTTGGCACCACCATCGATCATAACACATCGAACATGAATATTATCGATATAGATGGAGATGAAAAGAGTGGGATCAGGGTCATCTGATTAGAGAGGTATGATCTCCTCATCAGAAAATGAGGGTGGCCACTTGATGAGTGGGAGTGGGGGTAGAAGAAGGAGATGATTTGGTAAGAGAGGCCATGTGGTGAGGGGTGATAATGGAGGCTACTGGTGTGGGTCATTAGGTAAAACCTTGATGGATTGCAAAACCTCCATGAGGGCTTGTCGATGAGATTTAGAGGTTTGGATGAGATCGTACAAAGACATTTTAGAGGGGATTGGTGTAATTGTTTTTATCATTATACGATGGGTGACCCCATCAGAAATAGGGTATGTGGGTCCTCGAATGGTGATTTTGGGTGTGGGTGTAGATGGTATGTTAGGCACAGGATTAGTGGATGGGCTGGTTGCTTTTTCTTTTCCTTTGTCTTTTTGGGTGTGAGTGGAAACTTGGATCATGTTAATCGAGGAAGAGAGGTGGATGGAGAAGGTATGTCATGAGTAGTATAATGACATGATGGAAAAAACCTAATGTGGGGTAAGAACCTTGTGAAATGAGTAGGGCACACTGGCATTTAGGTGGGGTTTGGCCAACTCTCTAATATGGACCATGTTGATCTCAAATGTTGGAGGTGGATAAAAAGGTTGTGGAGGTGGAGATGTGGGCATTGAATAGGTAGTGGATGAGGATGTGTGGTGATTGGTGAAGGTGGAATAGAGTCCTCATCTAGAAGATCATCATCATCAAAATTTTCTTCAGGAGGGCATAGTTGGAGAAGAATGGTTTTTAGAGCCTTACAGTTCTCTACATCATGTCCTGACACATGATGGTAGGCACAAATTTTAGTTTCATCAAACCCCTTTGGTTTGGGTTTGAGTGGGTCATAAGGTCTAAGTGGTGGTAATGTGATGACCGAGGTCTCTAAGAGGTTGGCTAAAATGTTGGCATAGAGACCTGCCAATGGATCACAATGTGAAGTGAGTGTGGGTTTGGGTGAAGGTGTGGATGATTGTGGTGGAAGAGGTGTTATAGGAGGTGGAATAGGTTTGACCACCGGTTTGGTAGGTGGTATTGTCTTAGGTTTTGATGGTACCTACTTGGGTAAAGGTGTGGTAGATGAACTAGCAATAGAAGGTGTTGTGGGTTTAACTACCTTTTTGGAGGGTAGTGGGTTCTTGTCCTTGGATTGCACCTTCTTGGGTAAAGGTGAGGTAGGAGTATGTGATGTAGAAGGGAAAGTGGATGGTGGAAGAGGATGGGTTAGCCATGGTGATAATGGAGGTGTGGTAAAGGTTGTTGGTAGAGGTTGGGTGGAAGGTATGGGTTGAAGAGAAGAAAGTCACATAGGTAGTGATGGGGTTATTATGGTAGTGGTGGGGTATAGGTGGTAAGAAAGTTGTGTGGGTGATGATGAAGGTTGTGTAGTTGATTGGATGTAATAAAGGATCATGATGAAGAGGTGGGTTGTTGCACTTTTTTTTTGCTTTGGGTAGGAGGTTTCTTGACCAGGGTAGATGGGTGAGGTCGAGGATAGATGGAAGGGGTGAAGGTGACAGAGGTGTGGTGGGTGAAAATGGTGTATGCGGTCTTAAAAGTTGGGTCTTCTTTTTAGGTGGAGGATTTGTTTTTATGTGAGCTTGGGAGGATGTGGATAAGTCCAATTTGATGGGTGGATGGATGGACAAGGCTTGATGTGGCATGATGACACCCAGGGTAGTGATAGGTCTAGAGATGGGAGAAGATTTAGGTGAAGGTAGGTTCTTAGGCATAGGAATGGGTTTGGTTGTGGTTAAAGGTTTGGATGTAGGTAAAGGGTGATGAAGAAGAAGTCATTTCAATAGGCATGGTCATGGTTGATTTGGTCACTTGAAATACCTTTGGATAGATCGTGGAGGTATAGTAAGTGACATTTACATTTGGGTTGAAAAAGGGTAACCGAAGGCATCCCCAAAGCATGGAATTATCAATGTAATCCAAGTGATCGGTGGCCATCCAGCATGAAAATGACACTTTGTAAGAGGAGATGTAGTTGGTTTAGTGGAAATCCCTATAAAATATGTCCATGAGATAGGGAATTGGTTAGCCTCGGACTCTGTGGGTAAAAGAGCTAAGAGAGAAGATCAATGGGATCTGGAATGCTAATGGGGAATTGTCCCAATAGGAAGTGGCATGCATCTAAAGGATCCCCTAGGTAGGAGAGATGGTAGGTGGGGTGAGGTAGATTCTTCTTTTGGTGGAGAAGAAAGTGATGATGATTCTCCCATGGGTAGGAGAGTTAATACCATTGATTTTTGGTAGGTTGTGAGGTAGATGGTGAACATGACATCAAAAGAAATTGTGGACTCCTCCATGGGTGAAGAGGAGATGAAGGGGACTCCTCTATGGGTGAAGGAGTAGATGAGGTAGGCTCCTCCATGGGTAGAGGAGCTCATGCTAGAATCTCCTCGATAGAGGGGAATAGGTGGAAATTGAGGAATGATTGGTATGATATCAAAAACAATGTGGACTTCATGGACATTGTTTGTCATTGGTTGAAGGTTCACCATTTTGATTAGATGATGGTGTATGGTTAGGAAATGAATTCTTAAAGATATGCAAGTTTTGATTTTTGGTGTTTTGGGTTGTCCAGGATGAGATCTCCATTATCTAACATTTCTGGACAATGTTCTTGAAGGTTATGCAATTACCATCACTATGGCCTTTGACATGATGATAATTACAATAGTCATGTTCCTTATACCATGTAGGCATAGGATGAGTGGGATCAAAACTAGTATGAGGTTTTATGGGTGGAAGTGCAATGGCTCGGCCTTAAGAAGATTTTCTAAGACTGAAGAATAGGGCTCTCTATTGGAGTGTACTTTTTTTGTTCCCATGGAACTGAAAATTTTGAATGGGAGAAAGATTGGAGGAAGGTTTGGCTTGGTTAGATGGATGAGATGGACCAGCTTTGAGAAACTACCATTGGTAGATCCTTTGGCTTTTGAATAATTATTTTGGGGCTTTGAAGATGAAGAAGCATCATTTGATTTGAATGTGGCATTTTTGTTTGCAATTGAATTTTCTTCTCTTCAATGGCATGAATTTCCAATTTTTGTGCCATGGTAAATGCTTCATGCAAAGGTATGGAAGGTTTGTACTTATAGAGTTGGTGAGATGTGTCCTAGCACAAGCTCTAGTGAACAAATCTATAAGCTCATCTTGAGGTAACTGGAATGTTAATTGGTTGATAAGGCTTCACCAGTGAGAAACAAAATCTGTGATAGATTCATCATCATATTGTCGTGTTGAGTATAGGTCAGTCATGGTGACTTTTTTGATGACATTGATTGAGAAATGGTCAAGAATGCTTGAGCCACTTGGTTAAATGAGTAAATGGAATGTCTGGGTAAACCACTATACCAATCTAAGGTGGGTCCTATCAAGGACATGGGGAATGTCCGTAGGAGTAAAGCATCATCATGGGAAATTAGATAACACCCATGTTTGAATGACCACAAGTGTTGTTGTGGGTCTTCTTTTACTATTGAAATGGTTGAACTTGGGCATTTCCCAATGTATAGGGTATGGGTGAATGGGGATAGATGGATGAATAGGCTCATTACATATTTCATCATAAGTTAAGGAGTTGCGAGAGCTAGAAACTGATGCTTCTAATGTTTGCATCTTTTCCATCATCATCTTAATGAGGTCATTGGTGGGTTGTGAGGAATGGGCCCCCTGCAAAGTAAAGGAGGTTGATGATGGATGTATGATGTGGATGGACATCCCAAGTATATGGGGGTGCCAAGTATGAGAACTATGAAGGGGAATAGATGTGGGTGGAAGATATCCGAATAAGTGATAGATGAGATTGGGGGTTGTTGGTGATGTGTGTAAATAGGTGGGGTAGTCGTAATGACTCTTGTGGTAATTGGGGGTAGAGACTATGGGATGGAAAGGATGAGGTTTTGGAATGGGGTGTGGGTTTCGACACCATGGGTGGTTATGATGTAATAGGTATATATGAGGTGACAAGTGTAGATGAGGCTATGCTAAGGGTGGCTGGTGAAGGGATGGTTGACACCATGGGTGTGATAGATGTCAGTAGGTGTGCAGTAGTTATAGTGGATGTGGGGTCTAGTTGAGACACCACAGGTGGTAAGGTGGATGAAGGTAATGCCGAGCTAGTGGTAGCTGACATGAAGTGGGGGTGAGGGAAGGAGGGATAGACACATGGGCATGTCATATACCAACTATCCCGAGGAGTCTCGGGTGGATGAGTGGGTGAGATAGTATTGTAGGGAAGTGGGATTTTGGTCAAGGAGTCTTATGAACTCCTCATCACCGGTACTAATGGTGATGGGTTGAGTTGGATCCATAGGTGACAAGATAGAAGGTGGTGATGGGCTAGGTGGAGAGGTGAAGGCTAGCATGAAACACAAGGGTGTTGGCTTGGTTGTGAGTCAAAACCATGTGAATTAGCATAGACCTAGTAAATTGTACTCTATAAATGACAAAAAAAATAAAAATGGAAAAGGATAGATTTTCGGGAGGTGAAATGGGTCGGTGTTTTAATTAAAAATTAAAACAAAGGAACCAATGATGGTTAGGTTAACCGATGATGGTTATAGGGTGACCGATGATGGTTAGGGAAACCAATATATTATTACTATGGGAAATCAACAGTTTTGCAAATGAGGAAAAAAATGATGAAAATGAAATAAAGAAGTTGTATTTGACTGTGATTTTAAAATTTTGGGGGTATGATGATGTCTGAGAACTTAAAAAAAGAACAGAAGATGTGATGAATGCTATTTTTGGTAGAATGACCAAAAAGAGATGGAAATTAAAAATGGTTAGGTAAACTGATGATGGTTAGATGTAAAATGATGGTTGACTGGACCGATGCTTGGTCATTTGTGAAATTTGAAAAGTGAAGAAAAATTGATTTTTGTGAATTAAGTCAGATGAAATATCAACCCAAAAACTGAGTATGATAATAATGGATCTTGACACACTCAGAAAAAATAGTCAGAATACACCAACTATGATGGTGGAGTGTGAAAGGAAGAAGAAAATGAAGAACATAACCTCACAACTCAAAACACAACTCAAGAAAAAGCTAAGAAAAACATGCAATCCTATAAGTGAATTTTATGTTTTAGCTTATGTTATTTTAGACTGAACTTTGTGAATCGAAAAAATTTTTGGTTGGGAAGGTGTCCTATGAAGAGGAAAATTCTAAGGGTGGTTTTAGGTTATGTTTTGGGGGGTGGTCCTTTCTCTGAGTTAATGACTTGGACAAAGAAACCATTGGGTGCCCCCATTATCAATCCTCTGATCATGTGATCATTGACAACTTCTTCTAGGTAAGGTGTTGTTTAAGAAGATGTGTGAATTTTTATTTGTGTAGTTTGGAAAAGAGAGAGAGAAGAGAAAGTTCTCTATGATTCAATTATGTCAACCATCAGTTGGGCATGACTTTCCAATGTATAGGTTTCCCTCAGTTTTAATGTGAGCTAAAAATGCAAGCATAGAAGTATGAAATGCAAGTATTTTAGAACCCAAATCGAAATGTGATATTTGATGTAAAAAGAGAGTGAATAGGAAAGAGAATGACTTTCACTAATGCAAAAACAAGAAGAAAAAAAAGAATGATTCTTTTTAGTCCCAAAATACAAATGTCACTTAGACAAATAGAAGAAGAGAAGATTCCCAAGGAGAAGATTTAATGTTAACTTTCCTTTTTTAAAAGAAACAAACATACAAAATATTTCCCTAAGAATGAATGAATGCAAGGAACCCCGGATGGGTCCCACAGGTGTGCCAAAATGTTTCACTAGATTCTTGATAAATTAATGAAATAGATAGAGGGTGATAGGCCAAGGAGGAATACATGTTTGTGATGTCGGTTGAAAGGTTGTGCGCGCATTCGATTTCTGATCCAATGTTGATTGTGAATACTCCCTTTTGGCTAGGAGGAACTACCTATAAAATGCAAAACAATACCACTAGATAGAGTTAAATAAAAAACATGAGTGGACTTGCCTAGTAGAAGCTAGATCCAGGAAGCGTGATGCTTCTAAACAAGTTGTCAATCCACTTTTAAATAACAATATTAATGTTATCCAAAATAAACATGAAATAACAATCTTATTGGAATTGAAATGATTTAGGTATCTCATACAAAAAAAAATAAGAAAGGTTAGATAAAAGGTGATTGAGGTCAAAATGGGTCAGGTGATGGGCTGGTATTGGGTTGTAGGTCAGTACAAGGCTCTAGGTAAGATCTGGTAAAGATTAGGAGTGATTTTGGGTTGTTAGGGAATGGGTATGAGCTCGTTGGTCTGAGGTATGTTTCAGAAACACAATAACCGATGTCGGTTGTGTGACCGATGCTCGGTTTGGCAAGATGACCGATGTCGGTTGGCTAACTGGTGTTGATAGGGGAAGTTAGTAAAAATCTCTTAGAAATGGTCTTCAGACTCTCTGTGATTGCACAGAGACTGGAAATGGTGGGGTGAGGTCGTGAAATGGTCTAAAAGGTTCAGAGATGATTAGGAGGGGAAGATGAAGATGTGAAAGGTCTATATATGGTAGGGTGATAAGTTGGTGGGAGGAAGGGAGGTGTACGGATGTATAGAAGAATAAATTATTGAGATGAATGATAAATCTTACTGAAAAGAAAAAAAGATAAATGAAGAGATATTAGGTACTTACTGAAGAATGGATCTAGAGAGTGTAGGTGATGAAAATAATGATGGCAGAGATCTGGAGAGAAGAGAAGTTGTTGTGTTCGTGCCATGGAAGTTTGACCTCGTGCTTCTTATGTGAATTTCATGATGTGAAGAAGAAGGTGATGGATGCCAATGGTTGTTGGTAGTGTTCCTGGGTGTTTTCCTTTCCTGAGTGCTTTAGAAAATTTGAGTGCTCCAAGTCTCTGTTCGTATGAGATCCTGAATCGAATGACCAACCTCAAGCAAAGGATTTTGGAAATGTATTTAACCTAACCAATGATGGTTAGGGGACTGACATCGGTTGAGGTATAACCGGTGTCGGTTAAGGTGGGAATATCTAGGTTGGCCAAAAATAGCCTTGATTGTTGTTATTTTTGGTGGTCTTCAATCTTCATCGAGTCTCGAGTGATAGATCATGGAAGAATGAGTAAGAGTCCTCTTAGGTTTGTTAATAGGAGTTAAGTCTAGGTTTAGACTAAGTCCTAGTTGGTTAGGATAGGCTTAGACTTGGTCTTAGGTCATTAATGGGGTTTGAGTGGGTCATGGAGTGAGGTGGGACATCCTCCCATTTACAATTCCCAATTCTAAGTCACTTTGAGGATTGGTGGATGAGGTCTCCTCCTCCTCATCTATATATACTATCTCAACTAATTGTTTTGCCCCTCCTTGAATTGAATTTGTGATAGGAACTTCTTGGATTAGTGCTACGATGAGGCATCTTCGTACCTTGGATGATGGGACTGGATCACTCACTTTCACTCGTGACTTTACTATTTATTGTGCCAATGTTATAATAAGAGTCATGTGTACCTCATCTAATTGGACTAGATTAATGACATATGGTTCTTTAATTCATTTCCCACGCCCTTTCATGGATGGGATGCATTTGGCCTCGTGGTCTTAGTGTCTCTTTCCAAAGGATATATAATTTTTGACGACCATCCTTGGCGGATAGAGTCGTCGAGTCATGGGAATCCTTAGGTTAGTGGGACGTGCACCCTAAGGAGACCTCTAGATTTTAAAGAAGTTGGCTCTTCTTTGTGGGGAGAAAAATTTAAACAAAAACATAAAACAAGCTAAGGTGATGCGTCGAACAAGCTGCTAGGAGATTTAATCGAGACCGCAACTCCTGAGAAGGGAAATGGTGAATAATTGAAGAAGGGTGGACGAAATGCACCACATGTCAGAAAAGGTCACACAGAACACTACCTCAAACTACTTAAGCAAAAATTCGAGGATAGTAACAACATTGAGAGATGCACAGTTTCTACGTGAAAATAAAGGTGATCAGAGAAAATAAAGCTATGCGAATGATGAAAAAATGACAAGGCATATATATCACTCCAATAGTTGTGCACAATATTACATTAGAAAGAGGCAAGATTGCTATTACAAAACCCAGGCAAAAGGCTAGAGTTCCAAGATCTCTGCCTTTTACAAAAGAGAGACTTGCAACAGAGAAGAAAATATTAACTCTCCTAGTACCTAACTAAAAATATCATATTTTTCATTGAACTTCCATTACAATTTATAGGGTGAGGAGGAGGTAAGAGAGAAATTTGAAAATCCTTCCCAACTACCCCTTAATTATGATAAATGATATGAAGTGACAAAAACATATTTCCTCAAATCTTTCTCACAATTTGGCCCCTTCAGAAAAGTGAGAGCCATGCCTATTTAATGCATCTTAATTATCCTGCAACCGAATCCCTTGAGATGGACTCACCTTTTGAGAAGAAACTCTTTCAGATATTTATTACATAACCAGATATTTCGACCCTTTATGCATTGGTTCCTGACCTCTTGATTTAAATGACACATATTTTTGTAATGAAATGACCCTTCACCTCTAATCTTTTGAAAAAAACCGAGCATTAAATCTTACAGATAAGACCCTAAATCACTTATACGTGGTGGATGGCTTGTCATATTTTTATGGCCTGCTTTGAAAATGGAGTCCATTTGTTGCAAGATCCACATGGAAGGCCCACGCATCCTTATGAATATGCTTTTCTTTAGGGATCCCAGGAAAGTGTTTGGTGGACACTTGGCACTATCCATAGGCTTGTTGTCCTACTCCTTTGTTGACTCCATGTCGACCCTGCAGAATTTGAGACTTCGTTTCCTCCTTTGAATTATGAAGTTGTGCTTGCTTGACACTTGGTGGCATCCGTAATATTCTCGTCTCTCTTTGTGTTTTGATTAAGTCCTTTTTTCTTGGTGAAGATTCAACTTTGAATAGGCTTCAAAAATGCAGAAATCTTGTTTACGGATTTTAAAATAACATAATCTTCTCCATTTTAGTTTTCTCAAAACACTTAAGATTAGATTTATCCTTCTCTTGAGTAATTTTTAGCCGGAGTTGTGGGTCAACATAAGGTATGGCTCCCCTCATTATTTTAGCATTTCTTGATGATATTGGTAAATTTATTATTGGATTTTAGGCATTGATGTACCTTCCCCTTGACTTGAAATGGGACTACAGGTAATGGGGGCATCCTTCATGGTCTTCATCAACATTTCTTCAATCATTGGGTTAGAAGGGACATGGAGGTTCTATTTTACTTCTATTTGTAGTCCATTCCTATATGATCCTAGTGGTTAGCCTTTTGGAAGGGAGCTGAGGTGTTGTTGTCATGCAGATGTGCAATAGGAAAACTCACAATTTTCGAGCATAACAATGATAACCCTATGTCGAAACTTTCAATTTCTACCCTTCTACGACACCCCAAGTCTACCCGGTCGGTCTATTGGCCCCCAATTTATGTTAACTCAACCCCTAGGTGAATTAGGAAAGTAAATTCAAACCACCTAGGTGATTTTAGGAGATCGTGAAAAATACTATTTTTTGTACAAAGTATTGGGAAGGGCTACCAATGGCCTTCCCATGACGGAAGTGCACCTCTAGAGTGGAATGAAGGATCCAAATCAAAAACAAAGGTGAATTGAAGTTCTAGTAACATCATGAAATTTATTTTGAAATATTTAGGAAGGATTTGGTTGATTTCAAGTAGTTTGATCAAAAATAAGTTTCATAGGCCGAGAAAGTACACAAGGCCAAAAAGTAACTCGAACCGGGAAGTGATTATAAGATCTTTGGTTGGAGTTAGGAGCTAAAGGAGACACTATCGGAAGGGAATTAAAATCTATAAAATATGGTGAATTCATATTTTTCACAACACTTTGGTGCAATAAGTTTATATCTATTTTTTCCATGCTTGGCATGTAGGGAGACAAATTAGAAATCCAATTTATCGGGGCCTAAATGGAGGCATAAAAGATCAAATACCCCACCATTGGATTCAAAAGTCCATTTTCAGTTATGTTCTTATAATTTTTTTTCCAAATAATTACATCAGGAGCTCAATTTATCTCTGTTTAAAGTTACCCCTAAGGTGATCTTCTCGAAGTTAGCCAAATTCGGTGAGAACACGTGTCGGCTCCAAGATCCTAGAACAATTTGATATCCCTTTCATACATAAAGAAAAGGTACATGAGGGACATGAAAATGTGTCCAACCCCAATAAGCCCTTTGGTCACACATAGAACCTTACGGATCGCCAATTCAGCTCTTAGGTGCTTAATTGAGCCTATCCCCTCACTCGCTCAGATTGTGACAAGTGTTACATGGAGGCATGATGTGAAAAATGATGACCCTTATATCCCTTTGGAAAATATGCATGGGGAATGAAAATTCACCCAGCCCCTTGTGGCCCCTGGGTCATCAATACAACCTTTTGCAATGTAAATTTCAAGCCCCAAGGAGCTAGTTGAAGCTAAATGCACGACCGTTGGATTCCCGCCAAGTGTCAGCTCCTAGCGAGATGTGCAAATTGATGTAACTTTCATCCCTTTGAGAAAATGGACATAGGGGATAGGAAAATGTGCCCATCCCTAGGTATGCCTCTTGGTTCCTCATACGACTATTTTCTAGCCCCCAGGTGTTTCTAGCAAGCTTTTTGGCCAAAGTGCTTGACCGTTGGATCTCTGCCAAGTATTGCAATGAGGCACAACATGAAATTTGATGTCCATTTCATCCCTTAATGTTTATGGGACATCAATGACAAAAAAATGTGCCCCATCCCTACAATGCAATTTTTGAATTGTTTTAAATCTAACACTTGCTTTATTTCCCACCGCTTCTTATTCACATTTCTGTCTGTCATAGCTTTGCTCATACTTGCACCTAGGTCACCATTGCTGCTCCAAACCATATCTTCCACTGCAACCAAACCATCAAATCCATGAATATACCACAGTCTCATAGGAATATCTAATCGAGAAGAGTTCAAGGAACAAATAACGAAGGAGAAAAAAATCGAAAATTCTAAGTTACAGTAAATTGAAGATTTAAACATATCTTTAAGCTGGTGCATGAAATGAAGAGCCATTTTCTACATTATTCTTGTTCAAAGGCCATGAAAAAATCACCTTCAAATCCCCTTCTATAGAATAAATGAATCGGAGTGAATAAATCTCCCTTTTGGCTCAACGAAGACAAAAGTCAGATTTCTGTCAAACCGGCAATCGGTTTGAAGAGAAAAATTAAATCGAGTGAAAAGATAAACAAAAACCCATATAAAAAATTTGATTTTCCTCAAAAATAGAGAATAGAACCAGACCTATAATTTAAATATCTATTAAATTTTTCATGTCCAAAACTTCGCCGGGTGAAAAAATTGAAATTTTAAAATCTCACGAACCAGTGATTGAGTAAGCCTAAGATTTCGAGAGGGTGATAATGGGAAAAAACCCATATCAGAATTTTTTTCCACTATGATCTAACCACCAGTAGCTCAATTTATATAAAAAAGAAGGTTTCATATATGAGAGCTGCTATTTCAAGGCAAGACAACATCTAAAGAAGTTGTGACGGACTTGATGCACCTAGAAGAGAAGGTATTACAGTGAATTTTTTGAAAGGGTTGTCTCAGTCCAGAATTGAAACTTACTAAAAATTAGTAAGTATTCCCATGAGCACTGCTAAAAATAGTGAACGAGTCCGGAAGGTGAGGCGTACACAGGAGAAATAAGAATTCAAGTTGTCACATCTAATCAAGATCCAAGAGAGTTGAATTTGCATACTTACTAAAAATAGTAAGTTATCTCATTAGCATTACTAAAAATTATAATTCACTCCAAAGGGTAGATTGCACTAAAAGGAGCATTGCTGGGAGTTAAACATTCAAGCTAATATCACTAGTTGGATGCCGAGAGGAGTTAAACATTCTGGAAATTTTTGACACTTCTGCTAAAAATAGTTTCCTTTTCCAAATATAATAGGTGTAAAAAAAGTGAAGTTGAGATTTGCAGGGGAAAAAATAGTGCAGTCCCTATGATATGACTATGCGGGAATAGATGACAGTGAGGTTGCTTACATGGATCTCAACAATGTTGTTCGACACTCATTTCATGCTTCAATTGGTATGTGTGAGATGGAATTCACAATCAACACTGTCAGAATATTCACGATGTGTTTCATTAGGATCATGTTCAAATCAACTAAGCAGTGTGGCAGTGTTGCAAGAATTCAAGGCGGGATTTGTTCCAAAGATTCATCCTCTTCAGAGAGGATCTTCATGAGTGATGCTTATGGTCACTAATGGAATCATTTGATTTTGTTTTTAAACACTTAGTTTGTGGTGTTTGTGCATCATCCAAAGGAAGTCTCTCGTGGTATAAGACATTCAAGGATCTAGATTTCACTACATTGGAGCATTGCATCGGATCGGTCAAGTAGAACAGTGGATTAGTGAGGCATTTTATTGATCAAAATTTTCCTCACTCTCTCTCTTCTCTATTTCTCTCTCCTCTCACCCCCTAACATTCTCTCGTCTCAATATTTTAATCTTGAGTTGGGGTTGCAATTTTTCATATGTCTTAATGTTTTCAATATAATAAGTCACCCTTAAGTTATAAAAGGGGACTTAATGTTTTTCTAAGAATGTGAAAAGTTTCAAGGCATATGAAGGGCCAATGGGGGTTAGGTGAAGGGACTTCAAAATGCTATAAATTTTAATGAGATCCTCTTTCAAAGGGGCTCTAATTTTGAAATTATTTGATCACGGTTGTAATCTTGTAAGTTCATGAGAGAGTTTTTTCTTACTTGTGAGTGAAAAGAGTTAACCATTTTCCCTATTCTCAATGTCTTCCATTCTCATACTATGTACAATTTCTTCTTGAGCATTAATATAAGAAGTTTATAGAATTTTTTGACTAAGGGGTTTATTGATACTTTGTGTTCATTAAATTCTAATTGATCTTGTGCTTTTTTGCAGGTATTTTTTCTTCCTAATTTTAGTGCATCTAATGAAAGTTCTAACTAATGTATGCAAGAATATGATTTTCTACTTGAAACATTAATTCCTCTTATCTAATATTCTCTCTCCCTTTCCCACTCTCCTAGAAAATTCATCCTTTTAGATAACTACAAGTTTTTCCGTAGGTCGGTGGAGTGCCCATGTTGGATCCTAGCCACGAGGCCAACGTGCTTATATGAAAAGTTGCACCGTTCAAGTAGATGGACCTAGATTTTAGAGCATTGGCAAGAAACCCACAAGTTTCTCCCCGAAAATTTTCGAAACATTTTTGTGCCCATTGTGGGGAAGGCTTGGTAGCATCTACACCTAAAATACGACGCAAGTCCAAAATTTCCAAAAAAAAATCAAATATTGAAAAAAAGAGAGTTCTCAAAAATCTATTCTGAAAGATACACTATCAATTCCTACACGTGACCTTTCACATTCCACAGTGTCCTTTCATATTACCACTACAAGAATTTCCAAAATTTGGTTGAAAGGAGATACACCAGGTTGAATAGATTGAGAGGAATTATCAACCCCACTTTCAAGGATTTACAAAACCAACAAGAATGAGTTAGAGACAATCCCTACTACTTTTCTCAAGCCTCATCCCCATCCGGGTCATCAAGTAGTTCACCTGGAAATCCCATCCAAACTCTTGTTGATACCCCCTTCAAATTCTCCCATTTTCAACCACCATTGAGCATTGAGTTCCTGAGGAGGAAGAAGAATTTGTAGAAGAAAGAGAAAAAATAGAAACAAAAATGGCAGATGAAGTAGAAAGACCTCAACCCATTGTTCCATGGGGAAGAAATATAGGCGACTTACTCTCAAACCACCTCTTCACGATCTACCAATAGGTTCCCACAAGAAATTTCTAAATTTCAAAGGTGATGGAACACAAATACCTGTAGAACACATCAGTTGCTTTCACCACATCATACGAGATTAGTGGAGTTGAACATGAAGACATTGTTGTAATATTGTTTGTGGAATCTTTCAAGAAAAAGCAACATGATGGTTCTACCTCCTACCCATCTGATCCATCACTTGTTGGAATGACATCAAGACGCCTTTGAGGATATATTTAAATCAATTGAAGACTATCAAGACCTCTTGCGTGCGTTGGCTCAAATGAAGAAAGGAGAAATTGAAACTATGAGAGACTTCGTGGATCATTTTGATTGGTTGCTTCACAGGATACTAGAAGAGGATCCGCCATCTGAAAATAATGTCAAGAGATTATTCATTAATGCTCAATCATTGGAGGTAGTTTTTTCCTACAAATATTTCAACCAAGGAATATTGTAGAAGCACAAATAATGTCCACCAAACTTGATAACGATTGAATCCTCTCTAGAAAGATAAAAAATCCCTCAAAGGGTAAAGCCCAAAATCTTGGAGATGAGAGAACAAATCCATTGCTACAAAAATTAGCGAATGAGATGGCATCGTTGAAGAGGGAATTTTTGAAAGAGTATCTCTTAAAAAATAGAAATGAAATTGCAGGAGTACCCGAAGGCTCATCTTGGAGGCCCCACCCATCAACGCAAGTTGCAGGATTCGGGAAAAATATGCGAGCTTGAAAAAGAAAATGAAGGTGATTTCCTAGAAGTTGATGAGCTTGAGAATGATACAAAAATTAGATTGTGTGAATATTCGGAGGTGATGAAGATGAAAAAGAGGATGCACCCAACTTCTCATGTGTGTTATTCACTCGTTCTCAGTATGAGAAAGGAGCCTCTTCCTCCATTTTGCTCCTAAAAATAAGAAGACTAAAGATCTTGCTGCGATCACTCCATGCAAAACAAAATAATCGAGTCAAGGGCCTCCTCTTCCACATTGTATGGAGTTTAGGTTGGATAAACTGAACCTATAGCAGCGCATGAGGTCACTCGCTACTCTAAGTAAGTCTTCCAATGTTTCTTCTAGTTCTAAATCTAAATCTACTCCTATAAAATCTGGTGCTTCAAAAGTTCCTAGTGTGCCTTTCAAAATACCCTCTGTTCCCCAAACATCTAACCCTATTTCCAAACCTATCCCGACTCAAAAATTACTACCTTCATCCCTTTTCCGCATCTACCCCTTTTGACTTCGTAGAATATGCTAACAAAGCCAAGGTGCAGATTACTAAAACTGAATATTTACGGACTCACCCCTGAACAATTTGAGAGATTCATCCGATATATTAGGAGTGGTAGTTTAACACCCAATGTTGTAACTCCCAGTTCTAAAGGAATACTACCAAACCCACCTACACCTCCATCACATAACATGCTTTGTTTGAGTGCATCCAAGATAGATTAGGTTGATTTTTTATGTCTCCCTTCTCGTTGGAGAATATGTACTAAACAATTACATCATAGATTCTAGTGCCTCTAACAATGTAATTCTTGTAAAGGTCACCAAGGCTCTCGGATTAATGATGAATCCACCTAGTGGCTCTTGTTACTCCTTGGAGTCAAAATAGGTCCCACTTATAGGGAAGGTCAAAGATGCACAGGTGGTTCTCACCAAATTTTAGGATAAGAAGTTTTAATGATGATTTTGGTAGCAAAAATTATGGTTTCATTTGGATTGTTGTTAAGTAGGATTTTATGTCAACGAGTTGGGGATAAGATCTAGATAAAATAATCTTCCACAACCATTTTGGTTAAGGGATACATGGAAATATTACTTCCAGAGAAGAAAATGAGGTACAGTCCAAAAGTAGAAATCCTAAAGCTAACATTTTGTACCAAGATAACAGGAGGATGAATCTTTTCATAATGATTGAAGAAGAAGAGGATATTTCCATTTTGATAGGACCAAAAATTCCTTCCCAAAGGAGTATGGATCTTGAAGAAGCATTGAGTAACTTTGAGTTCGAGAGGATATACCTGATTTTCTGGATGATGCGAGCCAAGAAGAAGAGGAAATGGTTCTTGATGGTTTACAAATGGAGAAACCAACTTGTACGCTTATCCATGAAGAGGAGATGTTATCATTCCCATTTGGAGATGAAGATGATCTCAATCATGCCATCCATAGAGGACAAGACCAGCTTTTGATGATCCCACAAAAGGTTCAAAAGAACAATCTGTGTAAGATATCCTAAGAACTGCTGAAGAGACATAAGATCCTGAGCTTAGTCTATAACTCTGATGCAAGCCTTGAATACACAAGACAAGCACAAATCTGATTTGGAAGCCTTAACCAGTGTGAAGATTGACCTTTTTGAAATAAAGTGAGATGAGAAATATGATGTCTCTCCCAAGTAAATAGTTGATGGACGCAACAATGAAATGGAGGTATTTTATTTCCTATTTGAAGAGGAAGACTCTTTCTAAGATGATAAAGTAATCCCTTCGGATAGTTTCCTTGAGATTCGAAATAAATATTCTTTGAAGGCGTACAAATATGATCTACAAGAAGTAACAAAGGATAACTCTATGTAAGAAATATTGGATGCGGTAGATGGTACATAAGACCCTGAGCTAATTCTTGATCTTTTAGCTCATGTCATGGCCACATCTGAAGACAAGTATGAGGTTTCTTTCGAGTCCTCTAGTCAAGACTCAAACACCTCATAATGAAAATAGAGAAAAAGGATGAATCTAAGGTTTCTCATTGAAAGGAGGTCAATGAGCATAGAACTAGGAAAGAAAAGAATCCAAAACATTCAAGAAATTGGAATGAAAATCAGCCTTGGGGCAGCGATGGGATGCTCAATGAAGAATCGACTATGTGGATAAACACGAGAATGTAACTAGTACTATGAAATTGATATCAAAGGAATTAAGGAAATGGAATTTATAAGAGAAGGCTTGATCATAAAGAAGATCATGTGGACTCACTCCTATAAAAACAAAGATAATCATGGAAGCACATGACTTTCATAAACATTTAAGGAGAGGAGGCTTCTTTTGGAACGGTCAATAAGCTTCGCAAAACATGATCACTCGGTGTTTATCTCTCAGGGGAAACTTTTGAGGAATGAAAATTATTTCAATGAAAGTGGGTTGTCCCTACCTTGTACTATAGGTGATTGTTAGGTGTGTTTCCCTTTTTGTTTTGTGTGTGTTGTGTGTTTCTCTTTGTAGTTTTTGGTGTGTGTGTTCTTCTTGGTTGTCTCTCTCTTATAATTTATACATGAATCCTCATGGCCCAATGGATAAGGCACTAGTAAATATGTTATATGTTGAGATTCTAGGATTCCTCATGTCATGTCTTCATTGTGCTCATTCCATACCATTTCCCGAGCTAAAGCCACTGTTGTCATGCAAATTTGTAATATGAAAATTAACAATTTTTAGCATGACAATGATACCCCCGTGTCTAAAATTTAAATTTATACCCTTCCAAGGCACCCTAGGTCTACCCAGTCAGTCTAATTACCTCCCAATGGATGTTAACTTAGTCCCCTAGGTGAATTAGGAAATTCAAGTCAACCCCTCTAGGTGATTTTAGGAGATCTTGAAAAATACTATTTTTGGACAATGTTAGGAAGGGATACCATTGACCTTTCCAAGATAGGTGCACCCCAGAGGGGAACAGAGGAGAAAAATACAACATGGAGGAGAATAACATCATGAAATTAAATTTGGAATATTCAAAAAGGATTTGGAGGAGTTGGGCGCAGTTTGATTGATGTATCCTAGAATTCATTGCAAGTAGCCCAAGGCACGCGACACATCACTTAGCCTAAAAATTCACGCAAGGGCACCATGTCCCTATTTTTAGTTTCTTTTATAGAATTTTATCATGATTCAAGTATGTATATATTCATATCCATGATAGTGAATTGGTTAAACCATAGTGCATAAACCAGATCTAGATCTAAACATATGAAAGATTGAATAAACAATGACTATAATGAGATTTACCATACAAGAACCATATTCAGTCATGTCTAACACCAATATCCAGCCAATATGATCCATTATATTAAATATTGTAAAACACATAAGCTTCATACATTACAATAGTGTCACCATGAGTCATGCGCATGAACAAAACCAGCAACATAACTCTACAATCAAAATAGGTTATCTAAATGTGCAAATCAATATATATATATATATATATATATATATATATATATATATATATATATATATATATATATATATATATATATATATATATATATATATATATATATATATATATATATATATATATATATAGAGGAAATTTCCTTCACCGCCCATGCACCTTCCAAAATAGGCTACATGCTAATAATAGCCATGCGCCTTTACAAGGAATAAAAAGCATGTAGGTGCTAATAGTAGATCTTCTAAATTTAAATCAAAATGTAGATGTTATTATTAGAAAAAAGTCCTCCATGGTGCTCGAACTTTTCTAAACCCATAATAGCCTTGCGTGAACTACAAGTCTCCAAACCTTTGCATGCTCTACACTCTAACTCCAATAATAGCCTTGACCCACAAAATTGGCTAAGTCATGAATTCAAACTATTCTTACGCATGCATTATTTTACCACACTCCTATGCCTTCATGCGCACCCGGTTGCCACACACTCAATCCTTATGTGTTTTCATACTTGAGCTATATTCCATGTGCTCAAAATTACCCCACACTAACTGCATTTCCATCCTCGGCAATGGGAAACTAATCTTATCCCTCCAAGAATCAATGAATGATGAATAATGAATGAAGAACAAAGAATAAAAGAATGAGGTATTACTCAACATTCTCGCTCCTCTACCAACATGGTGATTATGGATACTCATTCTTAAGCTCTACCTCTAATGATTTCTAGTCACTTAGCACTTCACCTATCTTATCGAGAACATCTATAATAACAAATTCCAACTCATCTTGGGTCGTGTTTTCCTTCTTATTCGACAATATCCTAACAATGTTGTCTATGCTTGAAACCATGCCTTCCATGTAACCCATTTTTGTGCTATGAGCTTTCCAATTTTGTTTATTCTTTCCTTGTGTGGTTCTTACGCGCTCAGTAAGCTTACATTACTCTTTTCCTCTACCATGCATGAAGCCTATCCACACGCCGAGTGTTTCATTCTTCATTTCCTTTAGGACCTCATTATCTTCTATAATATTCCTAATCCAAATAATTGCTTATGGCGTTGCACACATGTTTAGAGATTGATCTCGCCTTCTTTATCTCATCCTTCAAGGCTGCGACAAAGAGTCATAACTTGTAATATTTCTAGCAACTGTATCCTTGGATCTTGTTTCCTATTTTACAGGATCTTTAGGCACAAGAATATGCATGGGCCCTTCATCTATCACTAGTTTGACGAGTGTTCGCACATAATGTATCATAGAAAGAAACTTTTGTGGAACTTATGACTCTAGATGAGGTCATACCTTCAAAATTCCATCTCCAATCTCTTCCGCCATACTAACCAAAGCTTCATCTTTTGCTTCACCTTTTCCTTTTATACTATCGGTGTTTTATTTCCGTATCCTTGTCCTTGTTGTCAAGCCTATATGCCTTAAAAATTTTCATTTTATCCACATTCCTATGAGTAATCTCTGCAGATACCTTCACCAAGGAATTACTAAACTATTCATCCGACATTGCTAGGGGCTTAACGGTCATATCGATGTGTGGCATTTTATTCACTCTAGACGAGACACATGATTCTTTGCAGAAATCAAAATAGGGCTCATCCATATGAGTCCGCATAGACCATGAAAACTATTTTCATGTGTGAGCATTGGAAATTTTACATCCATGATCTCCCAACCATACAAATCCTTAGGCACCACTATGATTTGGAATCGTGCACGTATGATCTTGCTTGTGTCATCAACATAACCCATAGCGGGAGCATCGTAGTCTTCTCCCCTTTTCTCCTTCTTTATCCTCTTTCCCTTTGGACTCGGAAACCTGAATCCGTAACTCATCCTTCACCTTCTTATGTAGTATGGGGTGCACTAGAAGGGTCGCCCTTATCTATTGTTTATATCTCTCTCCTTCATCCCTTCTTCCTCATTCTTCATTTCCTCATCACGAGGATCCCGTATATCTTTAGGCTACACTGGATTTCATGGCATGCTTTCACCGAACTCATCCTTATCTTCCTTCAAGATCTTGAGCTTACATCATTTCTTCTTCTCAATATCTAATTTTCTATAGTGAAGTCCTAGGTGACTGCGAGGTGGTTGTGATGGTCTTGTGCCCCGAGCCCTTGTTATTATGAACACTTGCTTAAACTATTGCTCCTCAATGGTTTTCTTTGCATCTACCTCTAATGCACCTGTCTCCAATACTTCATCTTCTTGTTTCTATGATGGACTCACCTCGCACTCTCTCTTTCCTCCAACAAAGTGGGATGTCTTTTTCCCCTATCTGCAAATATCCTTTGTCTTCATGTAATTCCTCTTCTTCTCCTTCTTCTTCTCCATGCTTTCCCTAGGTGGCTTAGGTACCTTGAATTTATTCGCCAAGTACTTTTTATTTTGTGATTTAGGATTTAGGTATATATACCAAAGTCGTGCCCAACTTTCCAACGACCAAGCTTACATCCATCATATTAATATCATTTAATATCAATCTTTCAATGTAAGCAGTCTTACTTGGATAAATATAAGACTTCCACAATGTGTGGTAGTCATAATCTACCTTATAAACATTGAATACTAGCCGTGCACATCTTAAAATCTATGTACATAAGCTTGAAAATAATGTGTTATAAAGGTATATGGTAGCTTGCACCAAGGGCTCCATTTTTATCCTTCTTCGTAAAGAACCCAATAAAAAGTGCTAGTATACTACAAGTTGTACTTGTTTACCCTCTACTGAACGTAACTCCTTGGGAATTCTCCACTCTTCTTCAAATGTAACGTGCAATCGATCATACCACATAACAACCCTTTATTTGAAGGGTCCGCTCATTGATCCATCACAAGTAAAGTTGGTAAATCTTTTTGTCAAGGACTTCTTTTCACATGAAACTACCACATATTGTCTTTTGGCCCATTAGGAACACCGATTTCAACAAATACCAATAATATAAGTATAGCGCCAAAGATTGTTTTATCACCTTCTTTTTCTTCCTCAATGATTGTTTCAGAAATGAAATTAAACATGTTATATAAAACACCTTATGTCATTTTCCGTGCAACATGTAGGCATGCTTTATTTACTTATGACCAAGACTCTTAATTGTTTATCTTTGTCAAGAGATGGGTTACTTTCGAATGACTAGATACTTGTACAATTTAGGGATGTTTATCTTGCACCCTCCGTGGTGTATCCAAAATCGTTCTTCGTCTTTTCAATGGCCTCCTTATCGAGAGGTCGCTACTTAGCTCAACGCTCAAACTCCTCATCCATGTCAAAATTCCAATCAAATGCACGGTGATCCTCATTCTATGGCCAACAAAGTAAAATAAGTCCTCATGGAATCTACTCATCATCCACTAGTATAATTTCTCTCATTTTCCAAAATACGAAGCTCGTATAACTATAGAACTCCTACCTTGGTCAGAGGAAATTTTTCACCCACGTCATCATAGACTACCATGTCATATGTTATTATCTTGTTGGTCTTTACTACCACCAATTTATCTAGATCCTCCTTGGTGTCCTTGTTCATGTGGTTCTAATCACGGCCTTGCAGTGTCGAATGTGCAAATCCCAATCACAACCCATGAGAACTCCCTTCGCTACTTCATTTCAAAAAAATCTACTTTCTAGAGCATCTTCCACTTGATCTCTACTTCCTTTTTCTTCTTTCCCTTTGTGCCAGCTCCAAGTGCTCTTTAAGGTTCCATAATAACTAAAAATATGTGTTATTTTTACCTCTTTCAAGCTTTGTAACTCTAATTCACGTGCCCTAGAAAGAAACCCCATGCCCTAGCTTCATTTCAAACCCTAGATCTCAATTTCTCAACTCCGCACACCTCTGCTTCACTCAAACACTTCTCCAAAGGGAGCGAAATTCAATCCCATGTAAAAATCTAATAACAACTCCTGCTTTTAAGCTCTCCGCACTTTACCATTGTCTTCGTTAGCTTACTCTAAATTTTTTAATCGCAAAGGTAAAAATGAATTTTCATCACATCCTTATATAGATTTTGAAAAAAACACATTTATTTCTCCTCCACCTACCACCAATCTCATCATTAATTCATCATTTTCAAAAAAATTGTGTTGTACATCTCACGCCATAGTCATAAGCTTCCACGGCACAAATAATGTAGCCTTAATTCACTACAAATAACCTAAGGCACGTTGTCACATCACTAAGCCTAAACTAAGCACTCACCCGAAGCACACAAGGGCACCATGTTTCTCTTTAGAGTTTTTGTCCAATTTTAGACGATTAAGTATGTATATATTGAGATCCATGATAGTGAATCAGTTCAACCAAATTACATAAACTAGATCTAGATCTAAACATATGAAAGATTGACTAAACAATGATTATAATGAGATTTACCATATAATAACCATATTCGAGTCATGTTTAGTACCAATATCCACCAATATGATCAATTATATTAAATATTGTAAAAATATAGAAGCTTCATACATTACAATAGTGTCACCATGAGTCATGCACGCGAACAAAACCATCAACATAACTCTATAATCAAAACAGGCTATCTAAACTATGCAAATCAATACATATATATAGGGGTGGGGAATTTCCCTTCATCGCACATGCACCTTCCAAAATAGACTACATGTTAATAATAGCCATGTGTATTTACAAAGGCGTATAAAAGCATGTAGGTGCTAATAATAGATCTTCTAAATTTAACTCAAAGTATAGATGATATTATTAGAACAAAGTCCCGCATGGTGCTCGAACTCGCTGGTAAACCCAAAATAGCTTTGTGTGAACCGCTAAGTCTCCATACCTTTGCGTGTTCCGCTCTCCAAAACCAAAAATAGCCTTGATCTGTAAAAGTGGCTAAGTCATGAATTCAAACCGTTCTCACGTGCACCCTATTTTACCACACTCTTGTGCCTTCAAGCATGTCTGGTTCCCGCATGCCAAATCCTTATGTGTTTTCATACTTGAGATATATTCCATATGCTCAACATTACCCCACACTAGCTGCATTTCCATCCTCGGAAATGGGAAATTGATCTTATCCCTCCAAGAATCAATGAATGATGAACAAAGAATGAAAGAAAAAATAATAAAAGAATGAAGTACTACTCAAGCATTCGGTCCTCTACCAACAGGATCATTGCGGATACTCATTCTTAATCTCTCGCCTCTAATGCCTACGAGTCACTTAGTGCTTCACCTATCTTATCGCGGGGACATATGTAATCACATATTCCCACTCATAATGGGTCATGTTTTCCTTCTCATTCTGCAATATCCTAATAATGTTAGTCATGCTTGAAACCATGTAATCCATTTTTTATGCTATTAGCTTTCCGATTTCTTTTATTCTTTCCTTGTGTGGTTCTTGATCTGCTATAAGCACGTTGTGATTTTCCTCTACCATAGAAATCCTATCCACACACCCAAGTTTTTCATTATTCATTACCTTTGGGACCTAATTATCTTTAGCAATATTCCTCATCCTAATAATTGCTTCTAGCGCGCACACATGTTTAGAGCTTGATCTGCCTTCTTTAGCTCATCCTTCAAGGCTTGGAACAAATATTCATAACTTGCAATCTTTCTAGAAACTATGGCATTGGATCTTGTTTCCTCTTTTGTAGGATCTTTAGGCGTAGGCATATGGATGGGCCCTTCATCTATCACTAGTTTGACAAGTGTTCGCACATAATGAATCACATAAGAAAACTATTGTGGAACTTATGACTTTATATGAGGTTGTACCTTCAAAATTTCATCTCCAATCTCTTTCGCCATACTAACCAAAGCTTCAAATTTTTATTTAGCCTTTTATTTTTCTATTATCGAGTAGTTTATTTCCATATCCTTGTCCTTATTGTCAAGCATAAATTCCCCAATAGTTGTCACTTTATCCACATTCATGCACGCAACCTCTATAGATACCTTCACAAGTACATTACTAACCTACTCATCTAACATTCTGGGGACTTAACAATCATGTGTCTAATGTGTGGCACTTTCTTCACTCTACGCAAGACACATGATTCTTTGACATGTCAAAATTAGGCTCATCCATATGAGTCTACATAGAAAATGAAAATTGTTTTCATGTGTACACGTTGGCCATTTCTACGTCCATCGCCTCCCAACCACACAAATCCTTAGGATCCATAGTTCTTTGGAACCATGCAAGTATGATCTTACTTGTGTTAACCACATACCCCATAGTAGGAGCTTCATATTCTTCACCCATTTTATCCTTATTTGTCCTCTTTCCCTTTGGAATCGAGTGCCTAAATCTAGAATTGGGCCTTCACCTTCTTGTGTAGTATGGGGCACACCGGAAGGCTCGACCTTATTTGTTCATGTATCTCACTCCTTCATCCCTTCTTCATCATTCTTCATCTCCTCATCATGAATATTATATATATCTTCATGATGCATTATATTTCTTGGTGCCTTTTCATCGGACTCATCCTTATCTTCCTCCAAGAACTTGAGCTTGTGTCATTTTTCTTCTCAGGCTCTACTTTCTATGGTGAAGTCCTAGGTGACCTCTGAAGTGGTTGTGATGCTCCTATGCCTTGAGCCCTTGTTCTTATGAAAAAATGTTTAAAGCTGTTGCTCCTCAACGGTTTTCTTTGCATCTACCTCCAATTTGCATGTCTCGAATACTTCCTCTTCTTGTTTCGTGATGGATTCACCTCGCGCTAACTATTTCCTCCAATAGTGGGATGTCTTCTACCCCTGTGCTCCAAGCCACCACTATCTTCATGTAGTTCCTCTTCTTCTCCTTCTTCTTCTCCAAGGCGTAACATCTTCTTATTCTAAGGTTCCCCTAGTATGTTTTCCCTAGGCGGCCCAGTAGCTTGAATTCATTCTCCAAGTACTTGTTGTTTTGCAATTTAGGCTTTAGGTATATATATACCAAAGTCGCACCCAACTTTCCAATGGCCAAACTTACAACCTTCATGTTAATATCATCTGATATTAATCTTTCAATGTAAGTAGTCTTACCTAGATAAACATAAGACTTATGTAGTGTGTGGTATTCATAATCTACCTTATCGGCGTTAAATACCAGTCAGGCGCACATTTGAAAATCCATGTACGAAGCTTGAAAATAATGTGTTATAAAGGTATATGGTAGTTTGCACCAAGGGCTCCATTTTCCATCCTTCATCGCAAAGTGCCCAACACAAAAGCACTGGTATACTTTAAGTTATACTTGTTTACTCACTACTGAAGGTCAATCCTTGGGAATTCTCCACTCTTCTTCAAACATGACATGTAAGCGCTCATACCACATCTCCAATATTTGTTTGAAGGGTCCTCTCATTGATCCATCACAAGTATAGTCAAAAAATATTTCTGCCAAGGACTTATTTTCCACAAGAAACTACCACATATTGTCTTTTGGCCCATCGAGCACACCAATTTCAACAAATACCAATGACAGAAGTATAGTGCCAAAGCTTATTTTCTCACCTTCTTGTGCTTCCTCAATGATTGTCTCAACAATGAAATTGGATAGGTTATACACAACACCTTCTGTCATTTTTCACGCAACATGAAGCCATGCCTTGTTTACTTGAGACCAATGCTCTTGATTGTTTAGCTTTGTCAGGAGATGGGTTGTTGTCTGAATGACTGGATACTTCTACAATTTAGGGATGTCCATCTCATGCCCTCCTTTGGTGTATCCAAGATCCTTCTTTATCTTTTCTATGGCCTCCTTATCAGTGAGGTTGCTACTTATCTCAATACCCAAACTCCTCAGCCTTGTAAAACTTGAAATCAAAGGCACGATGATCCTCATTCAAAGCCCAAAAAAGTAAAATAAGTCCTCATGGACTCTCTTGATGAGCTCTTGGTATAGTTTATCTAGTTTTCCAAAATATGAAACCTCATATAATCTGAATAACTCCTACCTTGGTCAACAATTTTTCACCCGCGCCATCATACTTTGCCATGTCATCTGTTGTTATCTTGTTGGTCTTTACTACCAGAAATTTCTCTAGATCCTCCTTGGTATCCTTGTTCATGTGGTTGTAATCGTTGACCTTGCAACGTCAAATGTGTGAATCCCAATCACAACCCATGAGAACTCCTTCTAGGTACTTCATTTCAGAAAATATGCTTTCTAGAGCATCTTCCACCTCAATCTCCACTTCCTTTTTCTTCTTTCCCCTTGTGCCAGCTCTAGGTGCTCTTCTGGGTGCCATAATAACTAAAAATATGTGTTCTTCTTATATATTTTAAGCTCTGCAACTCTAATTCACGTGACATAACAAGAAACCTGTGTGCCCTAGCTTAAATTCAAACCATAGATTTTGATTTATCCTCTCCACACGCTTCTTCTTTGCTCAAACACTTCTTCAAATGGAGCACAAGTCAATCCCATGCATAAATCTAATAAAAACTCCTACTTTTAAGCTCTCTGCACTTCACCACCATCTTCACTAGCTCGCTCAGAACAACTCGCTAAAAAATTTAATCACAAAGATAAAAATGAATCCGCATCACATCCTTATATCAATTTAAATTTTTTATCACATTTATTGTTCCTCCACCTACCACCAATCCTAGCATTAATTCATCATTTTCCAAATTTTCTACGTTGTGCATCTCCATGCCACATTCATAACCTTCTCAGCACTAATGATGTAGCTTAGAATTCACCTTAAAAACCCAAGACATGCTTTGGCACATCACTCATCCCGAATCGAGTGCTCACTCGAAGTGCACAAGGGCACCGAGTCCCTCTTAAGAGTTGCTTATCCACAATTTTAACATGATTAATTATGTATATATTTATATCCATGAAAGTGAATCAGTTAAACCATAATGCATAAACCATATCTATATCTAAACATATGAAAGATTGAATAAACAATAATTATAATGATATTTACCATACAAGAACCATATTCGGTCATGTTTAACACTAATATCTAACCAATATGATCCATTCTATTAAATACTTTAAAACACGAAGTTTCATACATTAAAATAGTGTCATCATGAGTCATGCGCGAACAAAATGAGCAACATAACTCTAATATCAAAATGAGTTATCTAAGTCATGCAAATCAATACATATATATAGGGGTGGGGAATTTCCTTCACCACCCATGCACCTTCCAAAAATAGGCTACATGCTAATAATAACCATGCGCCTTTACAAGGGAATACAAAAGCATGCAAGTGCTAATAATAGATCTTCTAAAGTTAACTTAACATGTAGATCCTATTATTAGAAAAATTCTGCATGGCACTCAAATTATTGTTAAACCCAAAATAGCCTTGTTTCAATTGCAAGTCTCCATACCTTTGCGTGCTCCACACTCAAACTCCAAAATAACCTTGACCCGCAAAAGTGGTTAAGTCCTAAATTCAAACTGCTCTGCAAGTGCCCTATTTTACCACACTTCGCCTTCATACGTGATTGGTTATCTCATGCCCAATCTATATGTGTTTTCATACTTGAGCTATATTCCATGTGCTTAACATTGATCAAAAATAGGGTTCATAGGCCTCAGCGGTGTATAGGACCAAAAATCAACTCGAAATTTCGGGAAGTGATTCCAAGAGCTATAGTTGGATTTAGGAGCTAAACAAGACATCATTGGAAGTGGACTTCAAATATCATAATTTTCACAAAACTTTGGAGAAATAAGTTTATATTTGATTTTTTCCATGCTCACTAGTGATCTAGATACAAAATCCTATTTTTAGGACCTAAATGGAGGTATCAAGATCTTAAATCCCCACCATTGAATTGAGAAAGCCATTTTCAGTCAATTTCATATAACAATTTTCCACAAAATTCCATCAAGAGGTTAAGTTATCTCCATTTCAAGTTACCCCAAGGTGAGCTTCTCGTAGTTAGCCAAATTTCAGTGAGGACACATGTCAGCTCTAGGATCTGGCACAATTTGATGTCCCTTTCATCCCTCAAGTAAAGGTACGCGAGGGACATGCAAATTTACCCAGCCCTAACAAGCCCTACGATCACACATAGAACCTTCGGATCACCATTTCAACTCTCGGATGCTTGCTAGAGCCTATCTCATCACTCGCTCGAGATCGGGACAAGTGTTGCATGGAGGAATGATGTGCAAACTAATGACCCTTATGTCCATTTAGAAAATGGAAATGAGGGACATGAAATTTCACTAGCTCTTGTGGCCCCTGTGTCATTAATATAACCTTCTGCAAAGGCAAATTTCAAGCCCCAGGGAGCTAGTTGGAGCTAAATACATGACCTTCGGATGCTTGCCAAGTGCCGACTCTAAGCGTGATGTAAAAATTGATGTCCCTTTCATCCCTTAGATAAAAGGAACATAGGGGACAAAAAAACGCACCCAACCCTAGGTATGCCTCCTGGTTCCTCATACGACCATTTTCCGGTCCCAGTGTGCTTCTAGCAAGCTTTCGGCCAAAGTGCTCAATCGTTGCATTTCGCAAGTTTCGCAATGAGGCGTGATGTGAAAATTGATGTCCCTTTAATCCCTTAATTATTAAGGGACATTAGGGATAAAAAAATGTGCCCCATCCTCGCTATTAAATTTTTGAATTATTTTAAATTCGACACTTGTTGCATTTCCCTTCGCTTATTATTCATAGTTAATAACCTACCATAGCTCTGCTCATACTTGTACCCATTTCACCATTACTGCTCGAACTAGATCTTCCATTGTAACCAAACCCTCCACTCTATTAATATACACAGTATCGAGGAAGAACCGATTAGAAGATTTCAAGGAAAGAAGAATGAAGGAGAAAATCATCTTAAATTCCTCATTGCCAAAAATTAAAGATTTGAACATATCTTGTAAATCTGGTGCATGAAATGAAGAGCCATTTTTTCCACATTCTTCTTGTTCGAGAGGCCATAAAAACCTCTCCTTCAAATCCCCCTTCCACAACGCAAATCACTCATAGTGAATAAATCTCCCTTTCGATCAATGAAGATAAAATCGATTTCTGTCAAACCGACAGGCAATTGGTTTGAAGAGAAAATTCACCGGTGGAACGAGAAACAAAAAAATCATATCCAAAATATGATTTTTGTCACAAACAAAGAATAGAACTAGACCTTTAATTTCAAGCTCTGTTAATGGTTGTCATGTCCAAAACTACTTTGCTAGGTGAAACATTTGAAATTTTAAAATCTCATGAACCGGTGATCGGGTAAGCCTAAGATTTCAGAGGGTGATATTGGGAAAACCCCATATCAAAAAAATCCGTTCTTCCATAATTTGACCATCGAAGCTCACTTTATAAAAATAGTAGGTATTATACATAGGAGACTACTATTTCAGGTAAGTCATCATCCAAAGAACTTTGTGAAGGAGGCGGTGCACACGAGAGAAGGTATTGTAGGTGAAATTTGTTGAAAGAGTTATCTCGATCCAAAATTCACACTTACTAAAAATAATAAGTAGTCCCATGAGCACCTGCTAAAAATATTAAACCGGTCCAGAAGGTGAGATGAACACAAGGAGAAATAAAAATTCAAGTTGTCACATCCAATTGAGATCCAAGAGAGTTGAATTTACATACTAAAAATAGTAAGTTGTCTCATTGACACTTACTAAAAATAGTAAGTCACTCTATAGTGTGGATTGCACAAAAGGAACATTCTCGGGAGGTTAACATTCAAGTTGATATCACTAGTTGGATACCGAGAGAGGTTAAATTCTTGACACTTGCTAAAATTTTTGCCTTTTTCAAGAAAAGTGAAGTCCATATTCATGGGAGCAAAAACAATGCAGTCTCTATCATTAGACTATGTGGGAGTAGATGATAGTGAGGTTACTTACATGGATCTCAACAGTGTCTTTCAACACTCATTTCATGCTTCAATTGGTATGTGTGAGGTGGAATTTGTAGTCGACATCGTTAGACTATTCACGATGTGTTTCATTAGGATTGTGTTCAAATCAACTAAGCAGTGTGGCAATGTTGCAAGGAGTCAAGGCGGGATTTGTTCCAAATCTTCAGCCTCTTCAGAGAGGATCTTCATGAGTGATGCTCATGGTCACCAATGGAATCATTCAATAGTGTTTTTAAACACTTAGTTCGTGGTGTTTGTGCATCATCCAAAGGAATTATCTCATGGTATAAGACATTCAAGGATCTAGATTTCACTACATTGGAGCATTGCATCAGATTGATCAAGTAGAATAGTGGATCAACAAGGCATTTTATTCATCGGCATTGTTCTCCCTCTCTCTCTCTCTCTTTCTCTCTCCTCAATATTCTAATCTTGCGTTGGGGTTGTAATTTTTCATATGTCTTAATGTTTTCAATGTAATAAGTCACCCTTAAGTTATAAAAGGGGACTTAATGTTTTCCTAATAATGTGAAAATTTTCAAGCATATGAAGGGTCAATGGGGGATAGGTGAAGAGACTTCCAAAATTCTATAAATTGTAATGAGATCCTCATTCAAAGGGGTTCTAATTCTAAGATTATTCTAGTTGGTTGTATTCTTGTAAGTTCATGAGAGAGCTTTTTCTTACTTGTGAGTGAAAAGAGTTTTCCATTTTCCTCGTATTCTCAATGTCTTCCATTCTTATGTCTGTTTACAATTTTTACTTGAGCATCAATACAAGAAGGAGTTTCTATCCTTTTTTGACTAAGGGGTTTAGTGATACTTTCATTCATTAAATTCTAATTAGTTTTTTTGTTGTTTGCAACATTGTTTTTCCAAATTTTAGTGCATGTGATTAAATTTATAACTTATGTATGCAAGACTCTAATTTTCTACTTGTAACATTAGTTCCTCTTATCTAATATTCTCACTCCCTTTTCCTCTCTCTTAGAGAATTCCTCCCTTGTAGATATCTGCTATATTTTTCTATAGGGTCGGTGGAGTGCCCTTGTTGGATCCTTGATCACGAGGCCAACTCGCAGAAAACTCACCTTACTCACGCATGCATATACGAAGTTACACCATTCAAGTAGAGGGACCTAGGTTTGTAGAGTGTTGGGAAGAAACCCACAATTTTATCCCTCAAAACTTTTCTCGCCAAAAGGTGTTTTCCCTTCCAATGGATCTATTCTTTCTACTCCATCCTTTAAAGAAGGAACATATTCTTGTAGAATTCTTGCGACCCTATATTCTTGCAACACCTTATTATTTTGCAATGATAAATCCAAACCCTTTATTGTTAACCATGAATTTTTTTCTCATTACATATGTCCTTCTAGTATGAAGCTTTGTTATTTATTTCTCATTCCATTCAAGTGGTGTAATTGGATGTGATGTCAAATTCATTTACGTATACTATGGGCTCACTACTTGTTTTTCATCTACAAATCCCTAGGGCACAACTCCAATCTTGTAATCGATAACTTGTTGTAAATTCATTTTGGAAAAAAATCTTAATCGACCACTTCCTCATTTCTACAATTCATCAAAAAATATTCATAATGGGATTCATGTTCATATGAGCTCCCTAATACCAAGCTCACCACCCATCTAATATCATATTTTAGCCTAATCTGAAACTTTTCCATATTTAATCTATTAATATTCTCTTCTAAAATCCTAGATTTTATGACAATTGAGCAATTGTATCTCCCTATTAAGATGGGGAACTTGATGTTTTTCTTCTACTTTCCTACTATTAACTTATGCAATTATTCTAACTTCCTTGAGAGTTATAAGAGTGCCCATTTGTTATCTAGGTATGGAGTGAAGACATAAAAGGGTTTCTCTTGTGGTTTCCCGATATCTGAAATGTGTTTTAACTGGAAAGTTATCAATACATGAGGATAGAAGACTTTGAAGAGAGAGGAGGAGGAGAAGAAGACAATACTTTCGAGGGAAAAGAAGAGATGGAGAAAACCCTTATATGTATTGTGCAAATGAGATACAAGTAGAACCATCCACGTTTATAATGACACTGAGACACAAGACTCAAAAAGTTGGAGATTGTACAAACTAGAACACAAAGTTTCCAAGCATGCAAGGATTAGATGATTTTAGATCAGGAACGAAAGAAAGAAAAGAAAGAGAAAAAGGGAAAAACCTTTGTATTGATTTCTTCCAATTCAAAATTACTAGTTCCAGAATAATCAAAATTCCAACCCATCTACAATGGCTTTGAAAGCTCATGATATAGCTCACAAGAAATGGTTACAACTTCCTCGAGAAAGAAAGAAATAGTTACAACTTATTCCAATCATCCATGCCCTTTGAATTCTTGAAAATGCAAAGAAATGTTAATGGTGGAAAAACTAGTTTTTAAATATACGATCGTTACATTATTTTACTAGTTAAAACATGGGCCATTGATTTGCTTTTACAACTTCAAATTTGGGCCACCCACGTGGGAGAAATTGATTGGAGTGGGCTGTGAACACCTCTTGCATTCTTTTCCTTTGAAGTAGTGCTAGGCTGACACGTGGAGAGCTCTGCGGTTCCTTTATACTTAGCCGATTTGGGCCAATTTTTTTACTTGACTTATGTTGACCCCTAGACACGTGGAGGGTTGGCGCTCATTTGAGTTTTCTACTTTGGAAATGCCCCCTAAAGCTGTGCTGAGCTGATGCGTGTCTCCTTCCACCGGTCTTGGACTTTTCAATGGCCAACTCATCTTCATATTGACTTTAACCATGTGGTGAGTTGGCTACTTGGAGACTGACCCTTTGATTTCACTTCCGAAATGGTGCCGTTAAGGCACGTGGAGGCTTCCACCAACCCACCCATACTTAGTCAATTTTAACTATCGGCTCTGTCCTTTTTGGACCTAGGACATGTGGAGGACTAGGCGCAAGTTTGAGAACTACCCCGGCTTTGACTCTTGAAGCTTGCGATGAGGCACGTGTCACCATCTGTTGAACCTTCCATACTTAGATTTTAGCTTTTTGTCTTCATTTTGTACCTGGGACATGCGGAAAGCCTGTGCTTATTTGAGGACTATCCCTTGGACCCCCCTAGAGTTGCGCCATTTGGACATGTGGAGGCTTCCGTTGAACCTTGAAATATGGCCAAACCATCAATCAAAGATATTCATGTATTACCCGTGGACTCTGGGGAAAAAATTAATGGGAAAATACACTGTCATTCCCGACTATGGGAAGAAAATAAAAAGAAGGAAAGGAACTTCACCATATGCCCCTGACTTTCAAATTGTTCTCCATGAATAGGAAAACTACAAAACAATCCAGGCTCGATGTGATTCAATACTCCAAGGTACAAGACTCAATTTTTTTTTTGAAACTTGACTTCAAAAGAGGGGAATTTTGGGGGGAAAACAATTGGCTCTTTCTGGGGATGACTTGGCTTGGAACAAAGACACAAGGCAAGATCAAGAACTGAGATAACTCTGGGGAAAGAGGACCAGTGCTTTATCCATTGGGAAAAGGAGTCAAAAGCAAAACCAATACAAGGCAACACACACAAGATGGGAAAAGAAACAAAACAAACCAAAAGGGAAGAACATAAATGAAAACAAAGGAATGACCCAAAACCAAAACATTGTACATAATATACAGAAGGACCACCTAGTCACCTAGGACTTGAACAACTTTAGATACTACCCACTATAAGGAAGTGGGAGAGGAGAACCATCCATGTAATCTAGATAAAAAGAGTTCTCTCAGAAAAATGTCTGATTCTAAAAGGACCAAGCCAAAGAGAATCAAACTTACCATGACTTCCTCGTGGCTCATGTCTTTTGTCCCAAAGCAGCACAATGTCTCCCACTTGGAAAACTCTGGGTTTGGTTTTCTTGTCAAACAAAGCCTTCACTTTCAATTGATGAGCTGTTATCCTGTCCACCACTTGCAATCTGTCTTCATCGAGCTTCTGAAGGTACAAAATTCTCTTATCCAAAGAGCTATTGAAACTTGAATCTTCAATGGTTTTCATCAGATGCAAGGCTGGAAATTCCACCGTGACTGGAAGTTGAGCTTCTACACCATACACCACTTGGAAAGGGGACATTCCAATTGCTCTCTTGGGTGTAATTCTATCAGCCCAAAGTGCATCATATAGCTTCTTATGCCAATTCCTCTGAGAATCATTTACAAGCTTTCTAACTATGTTTACCAAGTTCTTGTTTGTTGATTCTACCTGTCCATTCCCTTGGGGGTAGTAGTCTGAAGAATGAGCAAGGGAGATCCCATACCCATAGTAGAAGTCCATCATCTCAGTAGAAGAAAATTTGGAAGCATTATCAGTCACAATTTTGTTTGGGATCCCAAACCTGATCAATATGTTCTCTTTAATGAAGTTACAAACTACCTCGGAGGTAGTGCTCTTGACTAGGATGGCTTCCACCCACTTGGTGAAGTAATCTGTGGTAGTCAACACATGAGTATGTCCAACACTGGAAGATGGATTGAGTGCTCAATGAAGTCTAAACCCCATTGTTGAAATGGCTCTTCAATCACTACAGGCTTGAGAGGAAAAGCAACCAACTTAGGTCTTCAACAAAATGTTTGGCATGCTTCACATTTACCAACCCATTTTGATGCATCTCGAAACAGTGGGCCATAATAACCAGCATGAAGTATTTTATGAGTTTTTACTGCAGAGGAGAAATGACCTCCACAAGCTTGGTCATGAAAAGTAGAGAACAACTTCTTTTGTTGTTCCTTGTCTACACACTTCAAAAACCTTCCATCTATGCCTCGTTTGAACAAAGCATTTTCCCATAGCACATATTGTGTAGACCTCAGTTTGATGGCTCTCTTCTCTTTGGCACTCAAGTGAGATGGACACTCTCCATAGGTCAGAAAGTGAGCAATGTCAGCATACCATACATCTGTCGAGACTGAGGAACAAAACAACAGGGACATCAACTTCATCTTTGGACAACTCCTTGGCAGCTCCCTCAGCAATGAGTTCACACAGGCCCTTACCCCGAACTAGCTTTGTTGGCTGATATCAAGATCATACTCTTGCACCTTTCTACCCAATTACCTCTCTTGGTTCCAAATTCTTGCTTTGAGTAAGAATGGATTTGATTGTTGTATCAGGCACCAACACCAGAATGAGAATTAAGGATGTAAAACCTAAACTGCTTGACAACTTTGACAACTACAAAAGCATGCTTCTCCATCATGGTGTACTTCAGCTCATGATTTTTCAAGACATAACTCATGAATGCAATTGGGAGCTCATGATCTTTACATTCTTCTAGGCTAACACAACAGCTAGGGTATTTTCAGTGGCATAACAATAGATAATGAAATCTTTGCTAAAGTCAGGGCATGCCAAGATTGGAGTCTTTGCAATAGCTTGTTTAATGTCCTCAAATGATTTCTTCCCTTCAGAGGACCAAAAAAGGTTTTCTTCCCTTGCATCATGTGAGAAATGCTCATAGTAAGTTCTACAAAATGGGGATGAATCTCCTTAGGAAATTGATCTTACCAAAGAAAGAATGGACACCCTTCTTACTTGATGGAAGAGGAATTTTTTGGATGGCCTGAACTCTCTCGGATCAATCTTGATCCCTTCCTTTGAAACAATGTGTCCCAACTTTCCTTTTGTGACACAAAACATAGACTTCTTAGGGTTTAAAGAAATCCCATGCTCTCTACACTTCTATAATATTGTTTCAAGGTGTTGGAAGTGATCTTTTCTTGCTTTAGAAAACATTGTCAAGTCATCCAAATACACAACAATGCATTTCCCTTTCAAACTACCAAAAGCCAAGTCCATGGCCCTCTGGAAAGTAGCACCAACATTGATGAGACCAAATGGCATTCTCTTGTATGCAAAGGTGCCCCAAGGAGTTGTAAAGGTAGTCTTATGTTGATCTGTAGTATTCACCTCTACTTGATTGTACCCTGAGAATCCATCTAACATAGATAGCATCTCGAGCTGATGACTTGACTTGCAATACTTGGTCCATCATGGGGAGAGGGTAGTTGTCCTTGAAAAGAACCCTGATTTAGATTTCTGAAGTCCACACAGATCGGATCTCACCATTCTTCTTCTGACAGGCACTATATTAGCAATCCACATTGAAAGGGTGGATGGGGAAGATGATCTAGCCTTCAGAAGCTTTTGTATTTCTTGGAAAATTGTATCAGACTATCTTTGGATTATATTGCCTTTGCTTTTGTTTGAAGGGTTTGATCCCTAGGCTTAAGAGGAATGAAATGTTGCATTTCTTTAGGCTGAAAAGCCTTAAGATCATCATAAGAGTAAGCCAGAACATCAACATACCTCTTTAAAAGATTCACCACCTTCTTTTTCTCTTCTTGAGTGCAACATTTTCCAATGTTGACCATTTTGGGATCATCAAGACTCCCAATATTCACTTTCTCAGTCTCAGCAGATTTTTCGGGCTCCTTGGGAAACTTTAGACTTCATATATCTATCATGTTTATCAAAAAGATCCTCCAAACTCACCAGCCCTTTAGGAATTTTGTTTGCCTTTCAGTTTGATGCATCCATCTTGATCCATCTCTTCTTTGACACCCTCTTCATTTGATGACACACACTCTCTAGGAAGATTGTCACTTCCTTAAGTATAAACTGATCAAAGTTGTCTCTGAGCTCAAGAAAGAAAGAAAATGTTGGTCATCATTAAAAACTTGCCAATTATTTGCATTGCATTATCGGGCTGCTTTGGGTCTATGGATCAGCTCAATGGTGAATTTCTCCTGAGGGAAATCAGGGTGAGGAATCAACAAGGACCTAGAAACAGCTAGAGTCAGCCCTAGTGTTCCTCTCCCTTGGCACAACTTCAATGGAAAAAGCATCAAGGAATTCAATGGAATCCCAGACCAGATTCCTATAGTGTTTCAACCTTCTATTCTTTACCTGATAAAGGTCTCTAACTTGTTTTACAATTAGCTCAGCATCTCCATGAGCAAGAAGGTTCTTCACTCCCATCTCCTTCGCCATGCTCAACCCAAGAATAAGGGCCTCATACTCGGCAGTATTGTTGGTATTTTCAAACTAAAATTTGAAGGAGAAAGGATGAACCTTACCCCCAGGAGAAATGAGCACTACACCAGCTCCAGAACCAGCTGAAGAAACTCCCATCAAACTCCAAAGTCCACACACCATTAGGATCAAGCAACACTCCCTTTGGTAGACTTGTCTCCTCTTGTGACATGATCATGTAGTTCCCATGCCCTATATCTGCATACAATATTTGTGCTTTAGGATCATCTATCTTTTGCACAATATACTCTGCTTGTTTCTCAAGCAACAACTTCTTCATCTTCCCATTTGAGGGATCAAGGCATGTGACCAATCCATTTGAATTTCCCCTCCTACCTCCTTTGAAATTTCTACTCAGCAACATCCCATATGAAGGAGGAATATCAGCTACCAAAATGGTGGCTAGGATTCTTTTCTCTGGAAAAGCAGCAAAAGCTACTTGTGCATCTTTAATTCTACCCACCAAAGGTACTTTCTTACTCTCCATGGAATAACAGGAACCAAAGGCATGTGTTAGGGTTAGACCCAAAGCATGGGCTACCTTTGTAGGCATTACATTATCTGATGCTCCTGAATCTATGACACAATTACTGAGTTTGTGGCCAGCTATGAGAAGGGTCACATAGAATGGTTCAATTTTCTCATTAGAGGAAGTGACTGCAGCCACAAGGCTTGATTGAGGTGAGGGAGAGGGAGTGGGAAAAAGGCCCTTAGAAGTACTGGATGAGACTTTGGATTTGGAATTTACAAAGTTAACCATTTTGGAAAAGGCTTTAGGATGGGTTTGATAGAACTCTGCTTCAGAAATCTGAATCTTGGTCTTTTTAAGATGGTCTATAATGTCAAAAGATCCAGATGTGGATGGGGAATCACTACTAGGAGTAGGAGGAGCTTTTGATCTATCAGCTTTATCATTTGTTGGGAAAGAATTCCTAGAAGTAGAAGTAGAGGGAGAAGGACTAGCAGAGCTTACCTTTTGAGTGGAAGTAGTAGGAATAGGAGCTCCTCTTCTTGCAATCACCGGGATGGTGATGGGGTACTCCTTGGATCTTTTTGTAGGTTGCACCACTTTTTCCTTTTTTTTGGTCTGCTCTCGGGTCATAACAACATATGATTCATTATTCATCTCAGCCACTACATCATCATAATCATCCACATCATCCATACCCTCAGTAGTGAGGAAATGAACTCGAGAACCACCAGGCTCCTCCAGTTCTTCATCAACTTCCTCTTCTTGTTCATCATAGAGCCCATTTTCTTCCTCATCATCAGGCTCAAGAACTTCACAAGTAGCATTAACAGAGGCACCTTGAGGGTGGACCTTGATAGCCAACCTGGTTTGAGAAGAGGGCAAGTGGTTCCTAGGCTGAAAGTTCTTCCTTGGAACATCTTGATATGGAGCATGTTGAGCCAATTGTTTCTTAATGGAAATGAGGTCATTAGCTAGCTTTTGCACCAATTGATCTGCATTACCTCTAGGAGAAGGAGAAGAAGAAGATGCTTTGGATTTGAAAGACTCCTTTTCAGCTTTCTAGACATGATCAAGTCATCTTCCACACTTGACATGACCAATCTCGATCAACATCCAAAGTTGCAAGATTTTCTCTCCTCAGGGCATAGCTTACTTCGAAATTGAGCATTCAAGAAGAAACACTTCTGAATCTGATCAACAAGGTCTAGTATCTAGTGGAATCTTGTTAACCAACTTGTTGAACTTGGCCACAAATTCTCTCATAGGCTCATGTGGCTCCTTCTTGATTTGAGAAATGAGCTAGCAAAGCATGCACATCTTCAGTAGGTTTGAAATGTTGCTCAAATTGAGTTCTCATAGTAGTCCAATCGATGATGGTCCCAGCAGGAAGATGGTAAAACCAATCTATAACATTGTCTTGCAAGGTTTCCACAAATAACCTCACAGAGACATCCTCATGTTCAACTCAAGGACCCCACATGCAACAATGAAGGCTGCTAATGTGTTCATCAGGGTGCACTTTTCCATCACCTCTAAATTTGGGAAAATTCTTCCTGTTACCCCTAGGTAACTCATGCAATGGTTGAGGAAGAGCTAGAGGCCAACTCTTTGTCCCCAAGGCCGAGGTGTTGCCATCCTTGGAAATATTTCTTGAAGTGGAACTGAGACACCAACAAGAATTAGGGCATGGAGATTAGGGCTAAGTTGTGCTTGAGGAATGCTACTACCAGAAGCTCTGTCTTCAACAGGAGGTGTGCTTGTGGAATGAGCTCTTCTATTTCTTCTTGTTGGAGGAAGTTGAAAACCTTGTTGATCAAGAGTTGAAATTGGGGATCTTCAATTCCAAGAGCCCTTCTACCATGAGTATATCTTAGAGTCACCAGATCAAAGAAATGATCAAATTAGTTGTTCTTTTAAAGGAAATTTGTTGAACAAATTCCCAGTGGAGTCACCAAAAACTGTTGGGTTTTAGATTTGCACTTGGAATGAAACCACAGTCAGGGGACAAGCAAGTCCCTCCTCTTTAATGGGAGAGGTTCCCTTATTGAAAGAAGGGAAAAACCTATGTACAAATGCACAATCTTTCATTCAATGGTGGTTTCCCGATATCTTAAAATGTGTTTTAAGCTGGAAAGTTATCAATACATGAGGATAGAAGACTTTGAAGAGAGGAGGGAGGAAGAAGAAGACAATACTTTTAGGGAAAAGAGATGGTAGAAAACCCTTATATGTATTGTGCAAATGAGATATAGAGTAGAACCATCCACGTTTATAACAGACACAATTCATAGACTCAAAGTTCTGGAGATTGTACAAACTAGAACACAAAGTTTCCAAGCACGCAAGGATTAGATGATTCACAGATCAGAACTAGAAGGAAGAAAGAAAGAAAAAAAAAGGAAAAACCTTTGTATTGATTTCTTCCAATTGAAATTATCAGTTCTAGAATAATCAAAATTCCAACCCATACAATGGCTTTGAAAGCTCATGATATAGCTCGCAAGAGATGGTTCAACTTCCTCGAGAGCAAGAAAGAAAAAGCGATTCTGACTTATTCCAATCATCCACGCCCTTTTGAATTCTTGAAAATGTAAAAAAAACGTTAATGGTGGAAAAACTAGTTTTTTAAATATACGACCGTTACATTATTTTACCAGTTAAAACATGGGCCATTTGATTTGCTTTTACAACTTCAAATTTGGGCCACCCACGTGGGAGAAATTGATTGGAGTGGGCCTGCGAACACCTCTTGCATTCTTTTGCCTTTGAAGTAAGCGCTAGGTGACACGTGGAGAGCTCGGTTCCTTTATACTTAGCCGATTGGGCCAATTTTTTTCTTGACTTATGTTGACCCCTAGACATGTGGAGGGCTGGTGCTCATTTGAGTTTCTACTTTGGAAATGCCCCTAAAAAGTGTCGAGCTGACGCGTGTGTCTCCTTCCTCTGGTCTTGGAATTTTCAATGGCCAACTCATCTTCATATTGACTTTAACCACGTGGTGAGTTGGCGCTACTTGGAGATTGACCCTTTGATTTCACTTCCAAAATGGCATTCGTTAAGGCACGTGGTGGCTTCCACCAACCCGCCCATACTTAGTCAATTTTAACTATCGGCTCTGTCCTTTTTGGACCTAGGACACGTGGAGGACCGGCGCAAGTTTGAGAACTACCCCCGGCTTTGACTCTTGAAGTTGTGATGAGGCATGTGTGTCATCCATTGAACCTTCCATACTTAGCTGATTTTAGCTTGTTTTGTCTTCATTTTGTACCTAGGACATGTGGAAAGCTGTGCTTATTTGAGGATTGTCCCTTGGACCCCTAGCCCCTAGAGTTGCGCCATTTGGACATGTGGAGGCTTCCATTGAACCTTGAAATATGGCCAAACCGCATCCAATCAAAGATATTCACGTATTACCCGTGGACTTTGGGGAAAAAATTAATGGGGAAAATATGCCTGTCATTCCCGACTGTGGGAAGAAAATAAAAAGAAGGAAAGGAACTTCACCATATGCCTGAATTTCAAATTGTTCTCCATGAATAGGGGTTATTTTTTTAAAGACAAACCGACACTAATGCGGGAAATATATAGAGGGTGGAAAAGTGATAGCTAAGAAAATACCATTGGCATCAATTACTATCATGTTATCACTTCTTTCCTTGGCACACAATGTTTAGGATAAGAAATAAAAAACTATAGGAGCTTCTTGTAAAACCCTTTTATGGAAAAAAACTCAAGTAATTTTCTAGTTTTTAGGGAAATTACCCATGTTTGTGTGTTTCTTCATTATACCAGTCACACATGCATGCTAACTACTTAAATTATCTCAAACACCATTCTCTACAATCAACTCACTCAATCCTATAATCCAAATTTGCAATTTTAGGGCTACAAAATGCTCAATTTCATTGCATGAAGGTAAGAATGTGAAATACTTAGTAAAATTTTAAGACTTTAATCCCTTCATGCAAACAACATTAATGGTAGAAGCCATACATGCATTATATTCAACCTCAGTTCTTGATATTTTCCTTTTTATTATTTGAATAAGAACCATCCACATGTCCCTTTTGGAAGAGAGTAGAGTTTTGGGAATATTTTGCATTCGTGCATTAAGCGAAAAAGTGAAAAAAAGAAAATTTAACTAATGTTCCTAATACCAAGATGTTTTAATAGGATGACATGTGTCTTTTATTAGGTCTTAGAGGTATGAATGCATTTTTATTTTTGTACGAAGTGCAAAATGTAAAGTGTAAATACTCATGAGATGTTCGATATCACCTTGCGTCATCCCGATGACACATTTATTTTTCAGGATGTGAGGTTTTGAGTTTAATTTACATTTTTGCATATGAGATGCACATTGTAAAAGTGTAACTTTGTAAAGTGGCCCCAATCCTTATTTAGAATATTCCATGGTATATTATCGTGTCGGGGCCCGGGGATATGTTTACATTTTTATATTTTTGTACAAAGGTCCAAGTATAATTGAAAGTTCCACCAATGCAAAGTCTCCCAAATAGTGCCATGTCATCGTGCGATGGGGAGACAATTACATTTTGCATATGCAAACAAAAACCTGGATTTTGCGAAGGAAAGAAATTTTGTTTAAGTGTATATGAATCCATTGTCGATCTATTTGAGTTTCGGGCTCATCTATTTCAAACCGGTTGGATCATTATTGTTCCATAGATTATGCAAATGTTACACAAGAGTTAATGTATAAATAAAAATCAAATTTTTGTTTGACATAAGCTCATTTAGATTTGGAGAAACTAGTTTGAAGGAGAATCTTCTAAGATCATGAACTTATGTAAAATAGAGTTTGATGAGCATGGAAAAAGTTTAGGAGTCACTTTAGTTTTAAGGTTTAGGCTCAAAATGAACACTAACATCAGATCCAACTCGGGGATGAGAACTCTCTGTGGGTTCCAAAAGAACAAAAACATCACAACACACATACCAGGTGCCTAATTAATTAGGTAAGAATTCGTGAGGATAAAAAACACATATAACCTCTTAAATAGATACATAATGGTCCATGGGTAAAATGAAAACTAATCAAACTGGTTGTTATAGACTAGAGTACAAAAAGTAAATAACAAAACAATGTACACTTTACAAAGGGACATACCTGAATATTTGTTTTAGTCCAAGAAGTGCTTGAGATTCCTACCGTTGATAGGTAATTCCGGTAAGTGTCCCTCCAAATCTCTCAAGAAGAAAGTGTGTACTTTGATCCTAATGTTAATGGAGTAAGGGCCCATCCATAGGGCATCAAATTTCTCATGTTTTCCCTTGTCTTCATGTCTTTTATCCCATAATAGAACTATATCTTTCACATGAAAATTTCTTGGAGTAACCTTTCTCAAATATTTTCTTGAGCTTCTCTCTAAACTTGACATGTCTTTGATGGGATTCTCTTCTTACTTCATCCAACTCCATAATCTGGTTGATTCGGCTTCATAAGGACTTACTCCTTCCCCATCTTCTAACTACTGCATGAATTGATAAGAAGATAGTTTTAAGTGAAGGGGAAAAAGAGCTTGAACCCCATAAAACAATTCAAAAGGTCTCTTATCGGTAGATCTCTTGGTGGTAACTATATACGCCCATAGTGTAAATTCAATTTTCTCACCCCACTTCATTTTATTTATTTTCAATGTCCTCATGAGGATTTTAAACATGTTCTTATTGCTTGACTATTCTTGGCCATTTAATTCGGGATCATATTTTGATGCATAGGCAAAGGTTTTTTCATATTCATGGCACACAGTTTCCATTAGTTTTTCTATGAAACTCATCGAATTATCAAAGCAACTATCTTAGTCGGGACCTTAAATATGTAAATTATATGATTGAGGATGAAATACATGACCACTTGATGAGTTTCCTTCTTGGTAGGGATGGTTTCAACCAATTTTATAAAATAATTAGTGGCTATTAATATCCATTTGTGCCTAGCACTTGAGGGATATAATATCTCACCTATAAAATCTAATGCACACTATTTGAATGGAACCTCCACTAAAATAGGTTGTAGGGAAGAGCTCCAAAATATTTCATCCTTTGTGAGAAACGTTGGTAACTCTCACATTTTCGAGCCAAAAGGGATACATCTTTGAAAATTGAAGGCCACCAATAACCTTCCCTTAAGATTTTGTGGGTAGTAACTCTCCTAGAAAAAATGGCCACCACATAACCCTCCATGAAACTGAACAATTATTATAGGGGCCTCATCCTCAATAATACATATTAACAAGACTCCTTTTTGGTTCTTCAAGCTTGAGTCCATGATCAATTAAGATACGTTTTTGGGAAATAAGCTTGAGTTTCCTCCATTGATTTATTTCTAGGTGAGGTGGGAAATTCAAGCTCCTTAGGTAGTAAACTATGTATTTGTACCAAATCGAGGTACTTACTTTTTCATGAGGATGTTTCTCATCCTCTTCAACATTATGTATCTCAACTACCTATAAATTTCTCTCTGCCATAAACCTTTCTATGCCCAAACCTCTAACCAATTTTGTGGTACGAATGTCCATGTCATATTCTTGAATCTTGTTTACCCACCTACACCTCTTTCTTGACATCTCAATTTTTATAGGACGTCTTTAACCATTGTATGAAACACATAGGCTATGATTTTGAACTCAAGATATAGGGTCTAAAAAATTTAGTAGCTATATCCAAGGAAAAATCTTATTTCTCCATAATGGAATATTTCACTTGAGATCCATGCAAGGATTTTATGAAAAAAGGAAATGGGTTTCTCATGCCCCTCTTCATCCTTCTATAATAACATAAAAGCAAGTGCATTTTAAGAAGCAAAGAGAATATTTAAAACTCCTTATAATCGGGGTTGGCTAGTATGGAGTCGTTTTGAGTTCCTCCTTTATTCCTTTAAATGCTTGAACAACCCCTTCTTCCCACTTGATGACTTGATCCTTTTTCAACATACTTGTGATAGGAATAGTGATCTCAGAAAATTTAGAGATAAACCTTATTAAAAATTTTATTTTCCAAATAATAATTATATTTATTTCTTAGACATAGGGATAGGGACTTTATCAATTGCTTCAACCCTTTGGGTTCTATCATAAGTCCTTCTTGTGATATTATATGTCCCAAAATTTTTGCCTTTTGTACTCCAAAATGACACTTCGTTGGGTTTAATGAAATCCCATATTCTCTACATCTAATCGATATAATTTCGAGGTGTTCCAGATGGTCACTCCTTTTCTTAGATAAAATAGTTATATCATCTTGATAAAATGCAATGAAATCATTAATAAAACTAGAGAAGTTCACTTCCATGGCTCTTTGAAAAGTTACATCAGCATTCATAAACCCAAAAGGCATCCTAACATAGACATGTATTCCCAATGGGTGGTGATAGTAGTTTTGAAGTATTCGATTATTTTACCACAACCTGGTTAGAACTTGAGAATCCATCCAATGTAAATAGTAACTCAAATCCTTTTACCTTTTGTAGCATATTGTCCATGTTGGTTAATGGGTAATTATCTTTTTGTGAAGTCTTGTTTAAATTTGTGAATTCCACACAAATTCTAATGTCCCCATTTTTATTTCTAACTAGTACCAAGTTTACCACCCATTAGGAGTACCTAGTGGGTAAGATTATCCCACCATCTCTCAAATTCTTCAAATCTTCTTGCATCTTAGTTGCGCAAGGATGGGTTTGATAGGCCTTTTAATTTTCCCAAAGGGCTTGGTATGATGGTCTAATAGTATCTCATGTTGAAATAGATCTTCTCTGTAGGATTTTAATTCAAAAAAGACCATGCAAGGCAATCGATATTTACTCGTGATCTGGTATAAGCTTTCCTTTCTTCTTCATTCATGTTGCTTCTTAACCAAAAATTTCTTGGTTTTTGAGAAGTTACCAACTTACACTCCAAAATATCTCTAGGTTCATGGATAGGTTTTCTCATAACTCGGTCTGCAATATCAAAATTTGATTTAAGGCTAACAAGTCCTCTAGGAATAGTATTTTTTCAACTAAATTACATCTTTTCCAAAGAGGGTCTCCTTTCCTTCACATAACACCACCATAAGTTCTAGGTCAATGAGTTGATTTTGAATTCACCTCTGTAATTTAAGAGCCTTTGGATCTAAGCATAATCTTTAAAACCTACCAATTTTGAAAGTTTTCGAGACGAAGGTCTCACTAGTACTTCCACTTCATAGTTGAAATAAGTAGGAATTGTTTCATTATCATATTGAGAGGCTAGGACAACCAACTTTTCAGTTATTGAATTATGATTTATTTCATTTTAAATGAGATTAAAGGAACCAAATAATTCAATGAGGTCCCATACCGCATGTTTATATTGCTTTATCCTCTCGGTTTTTGTTGCATAAATATTTCTAACTTATTTTAAAACTAACTCGAGAATATCCTTTGAAAATGAGATCTTTAATTCCATGCCTCCATGTAACTCTCAAAGCGAGGAGAAATGTTTCATATTCGGCTATATTTTGGTAAATTTATACTTCAATTTGAAAGAGAAATTAAAAGAACCATGATTTGGAGAAGTTAGAACCACTCCAGCTCCATTTCCAACATTATAACATGCTCCATAAAAATTCATGGTCCATGGGACATTGACATCTTCAAGGTGTGCATTTATATCCATACATTGATCTTCAAAATCATCTGACCTATTAAATTCCCCAAATACGTGTCAACATACAATACTTCATAAGAAGCATTCAAAGGGTCCTCAATAAGGTCCAACATCTTATATTATCTATGCATCTTGACTGAATTTCCTTCCAAGGGTATGGAAGAAAAATACATATCCATTTGAACATTACCTATATAATGACAATCGATTTTCTTGATAAAAACATGCCCCGATTAGCGGGGCATTCGACTATAACCACATTCACGATTAAATACTTTCCGGGATAAGGAGTAAGTCCTACCACTTGATGCAACCTAGAATTTACCGGATAACACCCTAGGCGCATTAGCACACACTACTCATGCATCGAGCACTCACCCGAAGTGCGCAAAGAGAACATGCAAGAACTACTCGATTACACATAGGAATGACACTTAGATTCAGCCAATAACTTCCATCTATTAATAAACACAGAAGCTCCTTATAATAATGGCATTCTATACCGATGTGCACATGGATCTGATACAGTAATCCAGTCATATGCACATATCTCTTTATGCTTACCTCTTACGCTCTGCATATACCTATATATCTCTCATCTATCTCTCTCTCTCTAGGTAATTCACTACATATATATAGGGTGGGGACTTTCCCTTCACTCTTATCTATTCCAAAAATAGGCCGCATGCTATTAATAATAGCCATGCCATTTACATGCATAGCCACACATGCAAGTGTGCTATCTATAGACCTCTTATAGTTAATTGAAGTGACAATCCTATTCTTAGCTTGTCTCCATGCAAAATGCGATTGATCGATCCTCTTAAAAGATAGAAAATGTGTGTGCACATGTCTCTACATTGTTGGTGTGTTCACACATGCCATCTTCTAAAAATAGGTCTTCATGCTCAAAATCGGCTAAGTCTGAATGTTGAACTTTCCCTCCACGCATTGGGTTCTTCCTATCCATTCATGCCCTTAAACCTGGCCTATTTTCCCATGTGGACTTCTTGTGTGAGTTCTTTCAAGTGTTCTCTTGATCAACATTACCCCACACTAATCTCATTGTCACCCGAAAATGGGTATCTCAAAAATTGAAGTAAAGAATAGAAGAATGGAAAGAATAAGAAAGAAAGAATGTAGATGAATAAAGAATTTTTATGAGGTAACCTCCTCTGTATCAGTTTGAAGTATCAACTGGATACTCCTCCTTTATTTCAGCCTCAAGGCTTCCATTTAGTGAGTGCTTGTTCTGCCTTTTCGGAATGTCCATAATGCAATGGAATCCAATTCATCCCTCACAATTCCCCTTTTTCATTTTGTAGAACCAACACAAACTGAATGGACACTTTTGAGGTCATTCTTCTTCCTTCTAGAAGATCCATCTTTCTTCTTTCCTTTTGCTCTCTTTCACTACCTTACCTTCTTGGTACCATTTTTACCTTGCAATTGTCTCCTCTTTAACTCTGTAATTTGTGAATCAAACCCTAGCTCGATTCAATCATGCCCTAGGTGGAAACTTCATGCCCTAACTCCTCTCTTTCATTTCCTTTGTTTCACTCAAACCCTTCACCACCAAGGGCACTAGTTTGCAAGCTTATTTTGCACAATATCTTTTCATGCTTGGTTTCACACCCTTCACACCTTAACCCGATCACTCGGCTCTTTGCACTTAGCTCTTTCCTCAAATACTCTTAGTCACAATGGTAAAAATGAATTTGCATCCCATCCTTATATATTTTTCAAATTTTGATGCATTTATTGCTCCTTCACCTACCAAATATCCTCTCATTCATTGACCAAATTCATTCATTTCACATGGTACATCTTTCGCGCCCTAGCTATAACCTTCTAGCGTGCCTTCCTACCCTCTGGTCATAGACTTCTCTTCATTGCATGCCCTTGTGCCCAAGTACCTCATCATTGTACCTTCTCTTGGTAGTTATCATGGCCTCTACTTACCTTGTGTTATACTATCCTTTCATTCATCTCCATCCTTGGTCACTTTTGAGAAGCAATCTTCTTTTGACTTAAAGCACACCCATAGTAGACTTATTCCTTTCACCTTTCAATTCCCATGAGTCTTTTACTTGGATAACTACAACCACCCCACACTAAAAGTATGTAGTCCTCTACGCATAAACATTCTTCACATAGTAATTAGCTTCATGCATGCAAGCACACTTATTACACAAGAACAACAACTAAATTGATAAAGCATAATGATAATGAAGGAAATACATTAAGGAAATAAAAATTGAAAACCTAATCTAAATGGAAATATTGCCTTATTACAAACACCAAGAAGACTTATTTATAGTAGGGCTTGAGCCTACTCATTTAAAGTAACTGGGTAGCCATGTTCCATCAAGTGCTTCTAACTGGAAAGCACCTGATTCAAGTATGTAAGTGATGACATATGACCCCAACCAATGTACTTTGAGCTTTCTGGATGGCGCAAGAACTTAGAGTCATAAAGAAGTACCATTTTCCAATCTCATTAACTTCTTCTCCTTTATATTTCTGTCATGCCATGCTTTCTGCCTGGCCTTTTCTTACTTTTGAATCCATCGTGCTATGGCTCTTCACTCATCCAGTTGAATCATCTTCTCAATACACTCTTCTAAAGCATGCTCATCATCTAGACCTCTAGCATGCACATAATGTGCAAAGAAGGTAACATAAATTCTATAGGGAGAATGATTTTGTGCCAAACACCAACTGAAATGGTGTGGCTTTGTTCAATCTCTTATAAGTTGTTCTATATGCCCAAAGAATAGCTGACACTTTATCATCCCAATCCTTTCTTCCAACATCACATTTTTTTGTCAATGTCTGGCTCAAAATCTTGTTGAAAGCCTCAAGTAGTTCCATTTTCTGAGGGTGGTAAGGTGTAGTCTTATGGTGGGAAACCATAAACTCATCTAATAGGATCTTATGGTTTCATTTAAAAAGTGTGTACCCCTATCACTTGTCAAACTTAAAGGACATCCATATCTTGTAAGAACATTCTCCCATAGAAACCTAGTTGTTGTATAGTCCTTTCGTAGGTGTTGCTTCTACCCACCATGTGAGATAATATGTGTAAGTAATGATATAGCGTGATCTAGTCCTGCGCATGGCTGGTGAAATAGGTCCTAAAAATCAATGGCCCATTTCTCAAATGGTTCTGCACTAGTAATTGGTCTCAAAGGCATTTCATCTCTTTGTCCTAGTTTTCCTAGGCATTGACAATGGTCACATGCCTTACAATATTCTTTACAGTCTTTATACAATGTCTCCCACCATAATCCAACAAGTAGGATTTTAGGAAGTTGCATCACCTGCATAGTGGCCTCCTGCAATACCACCATGGGATTCTTCCATAATATCCTTGCTCATGCTCTAATACACAATGGCGTAATACTTCATCTCTACCTAACTTGTAGAGGTCACCATTGATTAACATAAATGGTGCCATGCATATAGCAAGTTGTTTCTTTTCTAATGCCTTCATTCCTTCTGGTGCCACACTAGTCCGTAGAAAGATAACAATGTCTTCTAACTCTGATGGTGCATGTTGTAACCTATATAACTATGCATCTGGCATGGTTTCTTCAATTTTCTGTGCTTCCTCTCCTGAGTTAATTCTAGACAAGTGGTCTGGTCCAGAGTTACTTTTCCTGGCTTCACCACAACTGTGAAATCAAACTCTTGAAATAGGAGTACCCATCTACATATGTGCCCTTGTAAGATGGGTTTGTTCACCAAATACTTCAATGCCATGTGATCGTATAAAACACAAATGGGGTAGCTAACAAATACTATCGAAACTTGTGTAATGCATAGATCATTGACAAAGCTTCACACTCTGTAGTTGTATAATTTTATTAGTCAGGTGTCAACTTCCTACTAGCAAAAAAATAGGATGATCGATAATACCTTCTCTAGGTTGAGCTAATATTACACCAATTTCCATTCTAGAGGTGTCCACGTGTACATGAAATGGTTTGTCCCATGAAGGAAAATGTAGGATAGGTGCGGTAGTAAGTTTCTCTTTCAATGTTTCAAATGCACGTTGTTGTGATTCTCCCCAATAGAATGTACCTTTTCCTTTTAGTAACTCCTCAGAGGTGTGGAAATTTTTGCATATCCCTTGATGAATTTTCTATAATATCTGTATGACCTAAAAATCCATGCACCTCACTTCTGACTGGTAGGTGCTTCCAGGCCTAGAATGACTGTAACCTTAGTTGGATCAACAACAAACCTTCCTTGCAGATTATATGTCCTAACAAGTATTCCAAAAGGTGTATAAAATATGCACTTCTTGATGTTCAAAGAGATACTCAATTTCTGCACCATTCAAACATTAAGCATAGATTGTCACAATGATCTTTCACAAGCCCATATATTGTCCAATCATCTAGGTAAACTTGTAAGAAGTTGTGAATAAAATATTTGAATGCCTGAACAACTATCTGTGAGAATACAACAGGCACATTTTCAATCAAAAGGCATCATAGTATAGGAAAAGCTGCCCCATTCAGTAGTAAAAGTTGTCTTTTCTTGATCCTCCTGAGCAATCCTAACTTGATGATACCAGAAAACCCATCTGTGAAGGAATATATTTCACGCCCTGCTACTCCTTCCAGTATTTCCTCAGTGAATGGTGTAGGAAAGGGATCTGTGACACATGTTGCATTTAGCTCCCTGTAATCAACACATATTCTGATTCGTCCATCCTTCTTGATACTGATCACCATTGGACTAACCCATTTTGACTCATCAAGGGGCTTGATAATTCCATATTTTAACATTTTATCAATTTCTTCTTTTACCTTTTCTCGTAAATTAGGATTCATTTTGTAAGGTCTCTTTCTCACTGGGCATGCACCATCCTTAAGCTTTATCTTCATTTCCCCAAGTGATTCATGCATGCCTTTAAGTTCATGATACCCTCGAGGGAATAAGTCTGATAATCCCTTGAGTAACTCAATGATCTTTTCCACTTCCGATTCTGACCAATAGTCTCCAATTATGACCTCCTTTGGCTCAGCCTCCGAACCTATATTCACCTTCTTTGTCTTCATGGGTTCGTGATAGGCACGTGTATCCTTGTCTGCACTATCCAAGACCTCACATGCACCCCTTATGAATGTTCAATATCCAGGTTCTCAACTTCCTCATCATTCATGATGTAAACCATCTTTCCTTTCTCTTTCTCAAGGAAAGTGCGTTTCAAGTAGTATGGAGTCCATTTCTTCTTCCTTTTCAAAATGCATGCTCCGGACTCTGTCTCACCAAATAATTTCTGAATATGCTCTTCTACCTTTGCACTATCTCCCATAGTTAAGTGCTTGAAAATTTTAATGCTTCTTCTCTTTGGAGGTTTAGTTGAGAAGTAGTCAAAGGTCTGGAGCATTCCTGTAGTCAAATTCTTCCAATTCCCAGTCTCTCGATGTAGTTTGGCATATACATACTACATGCAGTGTGTGCATCCTTGTAGAGTGGAATAAAATTTATGCACCCTAGAGTGAAGGTGGTAATGCTTCTGTCCCAATTGTCAGAGTCTCTCACATTGCTGAATGTGGTGTTGAATAGGTTGATCACCATTATAAGTGAAAATCTGTGTAGGTGCATTGCTTCTTACAAACCTGGTAGATAGGGTGATTCTGATCTCCTTCCACTCCATAATATTATCTCTGTGAACTACCCACCAGTGCTTTGTTGTCCCATGTAAGGTACATACTAACATATCTCTTCTCTTAATTTGATCTATCCATTGTGTTTCCATGGCTTTCAAAAATATAGGAAGATCTTCTACTCTCTGTATACCAAGGTACTGTGCTACCTATCCATCGAATAGAATGAAGTCCATTCTTACGTGTAACCACACTTTTTACCTCACGTCCTACTAGTTCATATGTACCATGAGCCCAATTGTCACAAGAAATACTCGTAGTATCACTAATAGAGTGAGAATCCTCCCCTTATATAGGATGCCTTCCTTTGATGGCTCATTGACCTCTGGGTCTGAATAGCACGTACATAGATTTTGTTTAAGTCCTCCTCACTTAGAGGCTCAACATATGGTGTAGACTTCCCATCTATCAAAGGTATCACAACCCTTTCCTCTTTGTTCTCAAAGCTGATATACCCCTTATTGAATCTCAAATCAGCATTATTTGCATAACACCAAGGGCATCAAGTAAGGCTAGAAAACTATCTGCTTCTACAAGTGCTAATACCTCAAAATCCCTAGTGAATTTGGCCCCTTATATGGTTATAGATGCATCCTTCAAAACTCCTATGGGAGTGGCCTTAGTCTATTTGCCATAAACAACACATTAGATGATGGCTGTAATGGAGGCCTCCCCATTTGTACCCATGCATCTAAAGTAAGCACATTTACTTCACACTGTATCAATCAATAATTTTGCTCAACAACCATCCATCCACAACAACATTAGAGTAATTTCCTTTATCATAGTCAATGCTATCAGGGGGAAGATTCACATGCAGGATCTATCATCCGGTCTCAATACTTACACGTGGAGTGTTCCCTTTTAACCAACTTCCTAATAGTGGAATGATGTTCTCCTGGCACAACATTTTACACACTTCTCTCAGATCATCGATATCAGTTTGGACTATCTTTGATGCTTTTATCTCGATGCTTTCTTCTACTCCTTTAAGTACTGTATCTCACCTTGAAGATTCCTTAGCACTTCCATGGTATCTTGGTAAACTTCCTTTTGATGAGTAGGATCTGGGTACCTTGCATGAAAAACCTCCTCCTTGGTGATCGTAGGCTTCTAGTGTAATGCCTCTCTTGTGTGTGCCACTTCAGCTCATGTAGTAATCTTCATCATAATGCCTCAGGTCTGGTGCTATCTTGGGCATCCACTGATCTTTTGCATGCATTGGATTCTAACCATCCTGACACCTTTGTTTTCTTGCTTATGTTTTTACTTGAGATGCTCATATAAGTCGGGCACTCTTCATAGCTATGGTTCTTTTCCGTAGAAAGAACATGTAATATTCTGAGGACATTCATGCCTATAGTGGTTAGGAGATCCACACGTATAACATGTTCCATGAGGGAACTCACCTCTTCCTCCACCATGGCCTCATCCTCCATATCCACCATGATATCCACGTCCTCTTCCATGACCTCCTTCAAAATGCCCTCATTCTATCATAGCAGTGATTGATTATGATCCCGATCTTGGTGCTCATTCTTACCTTTAGAATTATCTATTACACTTGTCTTGTCATACCCCAATGTCTATAGCATCATGGATCTGACCAATCAATCGACAATCCTCAGTATCATGGGTTGTGGACCTGTAAATCTTGCAAAATAAGGATACATTCTTCCTTATCATGCGTTGTAACAAAGGACAGTGGCTAGCATCATGATTCAAATGATAGATTTCACAGTCTAACAACAATGAATGTATAGATCTATGAGGAAACTATCCTTGGTGTGACCTTCCACTTCACAATCTGTACACCAAATCCCTGAGCGCATTTCATGGGCTGAATTTTTGATAACTTTTCTAGCTATTTTTCCATGGCTGCAATTTGTGCCTCTAAGAATGGACTAACACTAGTGTCAATGCTCCCAACTGCCTCAGCACATAGGGCTGCCTCCAATGCTTCACGTGGATTAGTGTATGTCTTATGTGACAATGCTCTTCTAAATGGTGTAATCAATCCTCCAACAAACCATTGTGCATGTTGGATGGCATGAATATCATAAGACAACTTAGATAGAAGTGTCTTAAAATGGGCATCATACTCACGTACACTCTCAGTAGTGCCTTGCTTGATATCTTTGAGTGTTGATACTCTTCTACTCAAACTTTGGGATATAGAACTCTTTTAAGAAAGCATCCTTCAATGCTTTGCATAATCCATGCAAGTTTGATTAGGGTCAAACTTCCTATACCAATTATGTGTGCACATCCCTGTAATGTAGTAGCAAATTGACTTGCCTTACACTCAAAAGCCATGATCCCTTTCACACGCCACAATATTTCACACATGTGCACATGCTCAGTAGCATCCTCTATGCCTCTATACTCTGGAAGATGAAGAGACATCTCCATATAAATATTTTGTGGTTGTTGTGGGCCTTGACCACTTGATCAGAACCTCTGTGTTTCCTCTGCCTCCAGAACCTAGATCCACTAGAACTAGAACCACCTATACCTCCTGATCCTCCACCTATAGCTAGAACAGGACTGTAGATGTACTCCCCTGTGCTCTGATAGTAGTACTATATTGAACCCCTACTAGTCTGTGAGGTAGTTCCACTTCTAGAGGTGAATCCAACATTTGCATGCTCACATTCTGTGTGGATGATGCACCTAAAAATGTTCCTCCAAATAACATTGAATTCATTATCCTACCATTGATGTACTTTCTCCTGACTTACTCCTTCTCTCCTACTTCCCAAGTTAGCTTGTTGGTTACTTGTCGTACTAGATACTAGAAAACCAAGTGCAAGGGCTAGGTCACTAGGTGGATTAAGATGTGCCCATGGCCCAGGTAGTCTTTTTTGGCACACTTCTATGTGAAGCCAAGGGGGATCTCTGTCATGCTTTCTAAGATGGGGAGTTCCTGATGCTCTGGCTCCATGTCTTCTACGTGAGCTTCAAATCCTTCATGAGCCATCTCTCTCCTCAACGCCATACTTTTTCAACAATACGTTGCTTCTCTATCTCCCTCTCATGTGCCTCATTATACTTAAGCCACCTTTCCTCTCTCTACCTTTCTGCCACTAGGTCTTCCATCTTTCACCAAACCTGTTCCTGCCCCTCGCGCGTGGTGAATTTTAGTTAGCCATCGGTTTACTCTCCAAGTTCAAAGTTACCATCAAGATCTTGATCGCTAGTGGAATACCTTATAGATATGCTCCTCTAGGATACGCAAAAACTAGAATTCAGCTACCTCGGGAAAGAATACGTTGAAATTGAATATTCTAGAATATAATTGTTTAGAACACCACAAAACCACGTATCCACAGCGTGAGTCCAGATCAAGATCAACATCATAAAGGGCCTAAAATTCTTCATGTGTCCAGACAAGTGTGTGATACCTCAATTCCACTTAGATGCATAAGCAATCAGCCACTCGTATAATTCTATTGGAAAGATAGTGAAAAATCTCTCATATAAATTGTCATATAGATTCTATTCTACCCAAGTGCGTGTGTTAAACTCAGATCCAATGTTGAACCATCATGCATATTCTTCCTCAGATCATGTATCCACTCCTCAATACTTGCTAGAGTTAACCGGTATGTCTTCATGAACCATCCTAAAACAACTAAAAAAAAGAGGTCTAGAAACACGATGAACTAATGATAGCCAACCTAGAATTTACTAGATAACACCCTAGATGCATTGGCACATCACTCATCCTAGACTGAGTGCTCACCCAAAAAGTGCAAAAGGTACCAGGTCCCTCTTTAGGGTTGTTGTAGTAGGATGTTAGCATGATGAAGGAAGAAACATATAGATCCATCACTAATCCATCATTCTACAATGCATGCCATATTCAGATCTATGAAAGAACAAGCTTTAAACAATAATCATGATTGGATCAAGAACATGCACTACTCAATTACACATAGGAATGACACTTAGATTCACCAATAACTTCCATCTATTAATAAACACATAAGCTCCTTACAATAATGGCATTCTATACCGATGCACGCATGGATCTGATACAATATTCAGTCATATGCACATATCTCTTTATGCTTACCTCTTATGCTCTACATATACTATATATATCTCTCTCTCTCTCTCTCACTATGTGATTCACATCATATATATAGGGTGGGGACTTTCCCTTCACCACTTATCTATTCCAAAAATAGGCCGCATGCTATTAATAGCCACACATGCCATTTACAGGCATAGCCACACATGCAAGTGTGCTATCTATAGACCTCTTATAGTTAACTGAAGTGACAATCCTATTCTTAGCTTGTCTCCATGCAAAAACTTTGATCCGATCCTCTAAAGATAGACAATGCGTGGTGCATGTCTCTGCATCATTGGTGTGTTCTCGCATGCCATCTTCTAATCAAATTCCCTTTTCTGGGGTTCTTCGATGTTCTCTTGGTATTGTTTCATTTCCACTTCCAACAATAGTGGAGGAGTTATTTCACCCTATTGTGAATCCTAATTCAAAAATGAATCCTAATTAAATGCAAAATAGGGATAGTGATTTTTATTTGAATTAGAATTTGAGCCATGTCACATGCAACATACTTGGGAAAGGTTGTATTAGGGGTAAGAGTGACTTTCTTTTCTAATGGGATATTATCCTGTTACTTGGGTAGAGGTTGAAGTGATTGTTCTTGATGTATTAATAGGGCCTTTATCTAGCATACTTATTTTAGGGGTATCTTTGGGGATATTAGTTAAGAGAGGCATATTTGGCTTGGGAGAAGGGATAGGTCCTTTAACTTGTCTTCTACGAAGGTTATATTCCTTCTCTTGGGAAACTACAACATTCATCAATAATTTCTTGTCCTTTTATGAAGGGATTCCGCCACCATAATTTTTAATCATTAATGTTCTTAGATATTCAAATTCATGATTTGGAAGCTCAAATGATTGAGCCATATCTATATTAACATTAACTATATAAGGGATGGAGAATACCTTATTTGTGCAAGCCCAAAATTCTTCCATAGTTTTAGCATACAAGATATCATATAAGTGGCCCCTTTCATTGAATCCTTTGGGCATTCCATCATACATATATCACAAAAATAAGCTTCATCATGGTTATATCTATCTTTAGTAGGCTACTCACGGGAGGGTAAAGCAACATACATTTATCACATCGATCAATAGTGTGCTTCCCCTCCACCTCGAAATTCTTATTGTTAATGGGTGCAGGGATTTGTTTTGTTGTCTCTAAAGGATTGTTGTTTCTTTCATGAACCCATAGGCCCTTTTCATCGGTCCTCTTCCCAGCGGTATCCTTTGGGATGATTCCCAAATCTATTATTTCCGAGGGGGCTTGATGTTGAACCTAAAGATTTGGGTCCAACCCATTCTCTTCTCTATCCGTTTTTTTATGACATCTCCTTGATTGCCCCATCCAAGGTCTTAACTACGATCTAAATCAAGAGATTTGTTGGCTTGAGGTTTATCTGTATTAATCAACTTGAACCATTCTCTCTTGGGAGGATTTTTGTTGCTTTGATATTATTTTCTATTTGGATTTCTATAGATAAATATTGCCTTAAATTTTAGGGGGCTTGTCTCTTAAATTATAGGCTAATTTTTTGTCAAAAGCATCGAGTATTTAATTAAAAATACTCACCACTAGGCCTTATATTATTTATTAACCTAGTCAAAGTTTTTTTGAATTTGTTAAAATCCTATACACACTCATTAGGATTCTTCTTGTTTTTTTTAAATTATGATAAAAGGAACTTAGGATCAGGTTTAGCACCATATTGTAATTTAAAAGCATTATTCATTTCATCCCAAGAATAAATTTAATTTTTAGGCAATATAGTTTACCATTCCCTAGTATCTTCCTCTAATGTATGTATAAACAATTTAACATAAACATATTCAAATTTAACTTCATAATCATCCATGACATTTTGGAAGAATTTAAGATGTTGGTCCCCACTCATGGCATTATTCCCTTGAAATTGAGGTAACCTAATTCTGATCTCATTTGGTACTTCATTAGGATAGCCCACCATTCCATTGAACCTTATTGGTCTATATGTAGTGACTACAAAAGGAGGTCTTGGTGGAGGTTGTTCCATATTATTTGGTGGTGGATTTTCAAATGGAGGGTTAAAATAGTGGGGAATTGGAGGTCTCTAGGGTAGATGGGTATGATCCAAAATGGAAACTTTTTGCAACTCATTCTCAAAAAAATATTCTATTCTTATGGGTCAAAAATGTGGAAGTTGAGGAATTCCTTTGTTATTTGCAGAAGTTGAACCTTCTTGGAACAAAGAATGTAAATAAGCTTGAGGACTATCTATATAAGAACTAGATGATGTACTAGATTAATCCTCTATCAAAGGAGGATCAAATTTAGGGGTTTAAACACCTTTTTCTTATGAACTTTGACCTTCCACGGGTTTCCAAATTTATATTCTTCTTGAATATGTACTTTCCAATTCTAGGAACAACCTTCTAGTAGGGTCATATCTAAAACACAATCTCCATCCTTCTAGTTTTGTAAAGGGAGAGTTTATCGACAAAGTGCATAAGGTAGAGGATATTGTCTTTAGTATAACCCTTGTTTTCTTTAAAAGGCGGAGTCACCAATAGGGTCTTGCACCCTATAGATATATACTAACTCAAAATGTTTAGAAAAAAACACTTCTCAAGCTGGTAGGAAAAATGATTTGCCACATTTTTATGATACTCTCAAAATTCATGATACCCACGAAACAAAGTTTTATGCAAATCCTACTTATAATTAGAAACTTATGGATAATGTTGGTAGACTGGTTTCTATTTACAAAATTTTAACAAAGGTCTCAGTAATGGTAAATATTATTATCCTTACTTGGAGTAAAGGCTCCCCAAAATGGCATTAGAAGCACGTTGTCTCTAATTTTACACCCATATGGGCCTATAAGTACTTGTGAAGGGTAGGAAGGCCGAGGAGATGTCAAAATGTGATTTTTATGTCATTTCCATCTTGGGAGATGTCTAATATTCTCTTTTATAACCAAGTTGTGCGATGATCGAGAGGCATGTACAAAGGGGATAGCATGATCCTGCTGCTTTTGGTCCCGCCTAGAGCGGGGAGAGAACCCATGCGGAAATTGAATAAAGGGAGATGGTTTGTGCTTATTTCATTATAATATGGAAAATTTTGGGTCAATATGAGCTAAACATGTCCATGAATGTAGCACTTACTCATGCAATAGTTCTCACAAGAGTATTACATATATTTAGTGCATCGAAACAAGTTACTAAAAACAACGAGTTGGTTTTTCTTGCATCATTTTTTTATGGGAATCTGGGTATGAAGAAGTGTCTTCAATGATGCTTGGAAATAGAACAACTGGGGTAGTGAATGGATTTTTAGAAGTGTGATGGTGTGGGGAAAGGTATAGTAGATTTGATTTTGTAAAAGAAGGGGAGTAAATGATGATTGATTTCTTGTAACAAAGAAAAATAATTACCATGAAAACATGCTATTATGGAAAGTAAATAATGTATGATTAAGTAGTGAAAAATTCCTATAAAATGATTTGCATTCATTGATACTCAATAAGCTGTAAATGTCTTTGATGCAATCTCTAAAACACCTAACACAAAATCTCATGCAAGCATTCTAATGAAGTATCCATTGCTCCTATTCTCACATGCCAAAGATACACTCAGAGGCTGACAAAAATCACTCAACAAGATGGTTGCAATAAGGATTTTATAATTATATCAAATATTTTTAAAGTACTCACAAAACAATATTGATTTAGTAACCAAAATGCAACAACCAATCAAATTACAATAGAATACAAAATTGTAGTAGAAATTATAACTCATTAATCAAATTTCAACATACAAGATCCATAACACAATGTTAGAATCATAAGTAGGCATATGTCATTCAAAATTTAAATTTTTTGACAAGGGGACATGAATTAAATGCCCTCAATGTTCTCCAATGGTTGTACAATGCAACCACTTTGACACAAAAAGTTTGAAAACCCGAAATTCATATGTAGTCCATATAAGAAAAAGGAAACATACTGAGTTACGGTAATTTTCTTCCAACTTTTAAATAGAAAACTAACTCCATCCTTGATATGAGGACAAGCCCCCATATTTATACAAAACTTCATGGATTTTACATTTCAATTTCCCCCTAAACTAACAAGAGAATATTATTTTCTTTGCAATAAAGGAACTTGATATCTCAACAGAGTGGGAAAGCATATTTGTCAAAATTTAAATATCCTATTTTCTATTACCAACCTTTTGGAATTAGTTTTTCTTTCTTATTGCCAATGTGGAACTAAGAAAACTAGTTAGCCTATATTTCCCATATGCCTTCCTCTCTTTTTCACCTTGTTGAAATTAGTTATATGCTTATTCATAATCGTTTTCCCCGACGTCAATCTTATTTTTACCCCTTTTGGAAAACATACATTTGAGAAAGGATTAAGTATGGGTAAATATTCAAGTTTAATTTCTTCCTTGTGCAATATCTTAAATCGGATTAAACGAATGCCTTTTTCTCTAGATATCATTTAGTTATTATTTTATTCAACTCATTTTGAACATCCAATTTGATCCTCTGCAACTAATCTATGATGGTTTCTAACACAAAATTCCTAGGATTTATTTTCCTATAAATTATTCCTTATCGAGTTATGAATTTTCACTTTTTGGGATTATACGTGGATTCCTTTATGAAATTATTAAAGGCATGGTGGTGAGAGGGGGTGAATCAGTCATACAAAAATTAAAGCTTTCTTTTCCACTGCTTAGATTCATCATTAAACTTAACCATTCAATATCCATAAACCATGTAAACTTATTATGTGTGCAATAAAAATCACATGTGCAATAATCAAAGGAGAGAACACAAGACACCAGATATAAGTGGGAAACCCTCAAGGGGAAGAAAACCCACTGAAACCATTGCTTATATTACTCAAAGCAAGGACTTAAAAGAATATTACACATCCTAAAATATTTTTTTAGTGAGGAACCAACCCCATAAGGAGCACCAACCCCTAAACCTTTGTTGATATTACGCACAAAAAGGACTCAAGTGAATATTACACATCACAAGAGATTTCTTTAGTGAGGCACCAACCTCACAAGGAGCACTAACCCATAAACCCTTATTGATATGAATCACAACAAGATACTCCTATGAATATGAATCATCATAAGATATTTTTTAAAAGTATGACCATTGAAAATATGTTGATACCACAAGCTGATAGTGATCCCAAATTTCAGCTCCAAATTCCTTCAAACCCTCTTTAATCTCTCTCTTCTTCAACTCACTCTATCTTGGATATTCATGACCTGATTTGGATTCTAATGCTTACACACATATTCTATAACATAATTCATACTTTTTTACACATCCTCATCTTCCTTTTGGTTCTCTTGATCAACTTTTTCTTCCTCACCTAGGTTGCATTTTCCTTCTAGGAGCACTAGCCCAAAATGGACTCAAAACTATGCTTTTATAAGCTTCTCTTCCTCCAAACATGAGAGAGGTCAGTCCCTCATGATAAATTCAACCCATAAAACATAATAAAATTCAAATACATCCATTACAATGGTCACATATGACCCATATGGGTCAGCCATGCCAAAAACCACTTATCATGCACCAACAAGCCTCAAAACCCTACCATTAGAATGAGAAAAATCCACTCATTCCAAAACCATGCTTATTAAAGATCCCATACTCAATATAAATTAGTAATATATCATTTAAACATCAACCATTGTCACATTTTACTTGAACCAATAATATTATTTCATTTAATGGGCCCACTGGCTCATTACCTTCACAAAACAATTGTTTCCAACAACCTGATTTTACCTTTGGGATTCAAGATCCACCAATATGAAATAAAATATATAATATGAAAAATAAATAGAAATAATATAACATTTATAACACTTCTAATCAAGTTATAGCTCATGAAACAATCATATCTTTAAACTATACAAAATTTACCCTTCACCAAAATAAGCTTCCCAAAAACTAGATTTGAAAACTCAACTATATTTTACCCTTTATGATACATTAAATACCTATAAATGCATTAAATATATTAAAAATTAACCCATATTCACTTTACAGGTGATATCAAGCATCAACCAATCCATTTCATGCCTCAAACAACTCAATCCTTTCAAGAACAAAACTATCCCTAAAATGTAACTACAAACTTATTTACAAATTAACTAGAGTGACTAACCAAAACACCTCATCATGATATAATACATAAATATTTATAAATATATTTTGATCCTATTTACATAACATATTGGAGCTCCTTATAACTCCAAGGGAAGGCCTTCAACCAAGCTGATCTCTACAAACTACTTTTTAACCTGTTCTTAAATGCACAAACTAACCATTAGCCCAACATGCTATATCACACTAAAAACCACTTCCAATATTAACCAAAAGTCAACACACTTGTACATTATTTATAATCCATAAAAAAACCTTCACTAATCATGAATAACTCAGGATCATCACTTTACCTCATATAGTCATTTGCACCCTGTTAGAATGAGCATCCTTCAACCTTAATCCTCAAATAACAGATCATAAATTTTGCATACCTTGTCAAAAAAAAATTGTATATACCATTGTAAAGCTATATGAACCTGCATCACAACAAAACTTGATTGGATTCCTAACTCCCCATGTAGCTCCCGAAACTTCAATTTTACTAATACCGATCGCTCCAATTTTTCCCAAAAACCAATCTTCACAAATAAGGCACACTTTGTAATTTTTATTCATAAATATGACCTGGAAAATTCATATAAATCTATATAAACTCATGGGATATCATAAATTATAATTTAGACGCTACATTTTGGGAAAATTTTCCACAAATTGGAACTCTTCGTAAACAAGAAAATTCAAGTGGATCCCAATATCACCACGTGATCTAATGCACCATTTTGGAAATATGGAATATTCCTCTACAACATGAAATCATATATTTGGTAAAAACAATAAAACAGGCTCACTATACCTCTTAATTTTCAAGCTTCTCCTAGTCAGTGGTTTAACTAGTGTTTCAAACCACTTTATCTTCTTAACGATCGTTCATAAAAATGTGACAATAAAACCACCTCATTATTTTTACTAAACCTTATTAGTTCCATGGAAAACATACATCCCACAATGAACATCTAAAATTCAACTTTGCTTCAAAACACATTCAGACTTACCCAGTTTTTCCAAAACTTGTATATCTTAAATTTCCCATTACAAAAATGACGTGAAACATGTCATGAAAAATTATATACATTTCCATATTCACCATCTAGCTCAAATATTCCTAGAAATCTCTAGCCAATCTCATTTGTATGTGTCAAATTGTATGTTTCTCACCTGTTGCTTCCCAAGGACCTCATAGAAGCACAAAACCTATGATTATAGACCTGAAACTCACCATACATTCCTTTTATATAATCACCATGCTTATACCATTATTGGAAAAAAAAATTATTGAGTCCAAATCTCATATCTCTATCTCATTCTGCATGCATTAGGACTAGAAACAATCCTAGAATGCCCTGACTTAACCATGAAAACTCATGAACTGACCATGTTGACCTCATGCAAACCCATGAACACCTATAAAAAAATAATAGACCATTTATGACACTAAAATACACTCTAACTCACTTTGAGGACTTAAACCATGACTTGGTGCCCTAGACCATGCACCAGATTACATAGAACTCAATAAACCGGTCAATCTTCATGTTTGACATGTGAATAACACATCATGGATACTAAGATGACCACATAACACCATTTTTCATAAATGGCCTTAAAATTAATGAAAACACTAACACACAATGGCCAATGTAAAGAAGTGGTGATATCCTTGTACTTGATAGATGGCGAATGTAGAATTGGAAAGGGACTTGAAAAATTTATCACCATAAACTCTACATTAAATTTTCAACCTTTCTGTCTGGTTGAAGCATTTATCATCATGTTTCTCTTAATTAAAGATTAACAAGAACTTGAAGGACTACTGACATATCACATAATTCAATTAATTATGATGAGAAAACTTTCCAAAATGACCCATTTTTCTTGGTGTTCCAGATTCTATTTCACCACCTTTTTCAACCATAAGATCATGAAGCTCTTGATCAATTGAAGAGGTTTTGGATTTGCTACGGGACAACTATCAATTTGGAAAATTTTCATATCTCTCCAAAAAAATTTCACCAAGGAGTTGGTGGAGAAGGAAATTCTAGTAGTCATTCGTGTCATTTGATTCAAAATCTTTAGAGGATATACCATCAATTTCAAGAAAATTAGCAGAGTTGGAGCGAATGTTAATTATTCTTGAAAAGGCTTCTAAAGTATTCTTCTCAATTGAATTTTTTTGCACCCTTTCCTCCATTGAAAAATTTCAAAAGTTCCCACTAGTTCATGCTTGATGCATCTAATCCCACTTCGTAAAACCAATTGATGCATCTAAGCCATATTCATCTGTTAGGACCGATGTTTGTCGGGGAACCTAAATGTATCTGTCATCGGGAGGCTCAACCTTTTTGGAATGGGTTTCCCCTTACTCATATAACTTGTAATTGATTAAGATTTTGGTAAACCCACGGGAAAGCATTAAAGAGATTAGGTACATGGTTATGTTCCATGACTTAGCAAGAGATATATGATTTGTATACAAAGCTCAATACTACAAGGATTTTGAGTTTAGGAAGAAAATGTTATTAGCTCGCATTGATGTCTTCAAAGTGAGGAGTTCATATTTATTGATTGATTAAATTTTAGTTATAATTTTTTTTTGTAATACGTATACAAAATTGTGAACATAGTTTCCAAGGGAAGGGCCCCTATAGAATCCTCTTTTGTGTCCTTTAATATAAACATATTTTACAAGTTTCTGTAAAATATTTTATGAAATTCTACCTCAATTTCTACATCTTTAGTTGATTCACTCATTTTATCCTTGTATGCATCAAATATTTTGAACATTTGAATGAGGAACTCCTCATTTGGTCCAACATGAAACACAAATACAAGTCCCTGTTCTCTTAAAACTTTGTCAAATTTACTTATTGCACTATTGTTTTTCTTTACCTTCTTTGCTAATTTATCTATATTTTTCTCCAAATGATTTTTTTTGAATGACGACATAATTGAAACTTGAAGTAGTAGCTTTGGATCCTAAACTAATATGTTGGTAAAAATATTACATTAAGTCATTTGAACTCAAATTTCCATATATCAACCAGCCTTGGATAGATACTATTCCTCCAAGTTTATTGTCAATATCATCAATGCACTCTGTTATTTTATCCTTCCCTAGAGTGAGCTCTTTGATACTTGGAATTAGGGTATTCATTCTTAATTTGATGGATCCTTCATAGGTATGTTGTGCTCCTCTTTCCTCGGAGGGGATAATCCCTTCTTCCACCAATTGATCATCTAGTTGAACTATTGCTTCAAGTTTGAGAAGGATTCCATCCCAATAATGCAATTCATATTGGTTCTTTTCAATTTGGTCTTGTGCATCACTCAACCACACGAATAATTGTCCGTGTAGCATTCTACAATTTCTTCTATGGTCTTATTTCATTTTTGATAACTCATCCTTCCACCTTGCTATAACATCAATTATTTTTTAATCTATCATCAGTTGTTAAGGCCTATGGGGCTATGGCAAGTAGAAATTTCTTTCCCTTCAATAGAAGGTTGTATCCATTTTTGCACATAAGTTGACAGGATATCAAATTTCTCTCTTAACTACTTTTTAGTCTCCTTATCCTTGTCAATTTTTTGGATAAGGCCCCAAGGGCCATTGTAGCTTCCTGTTTGATTATCATTGGTTGGCCTCCCAATGGAATATGTGTGACTTGGTAATCACTCATTATTACATCATATTTTAATATGTCTCCTTGTGGGGTGACAACCTTTAATCTCCTATACCCTTGAGAATCTACATAGGTTTTGGAAAATATTTTTACCTTCTTGGGGATCTCGTCGGTTTGAAAACACAATGTTTTCAATATCAATAGTCTCCACTTGAGCTACTTATTTCTCTTTCCTTGGGAGGAATGTTCCCAACCATCCTATTATGGGGGCATTTCCCCCTCTTGGTGCCTATGGTGCATGCTATGGTGTACTTGAGTAGACTACCATTTCTTTGGAAGAAACTTGAGGCACCGTTAGGCTTTGGTAACTATATTAGTGGGAATTGGTCCCATTATAAACCCTTTTGGCTTAATTTGAGGAATACTTGTTCCTTCCTACTTTGTTTTTTATTTATCAACTTCAAGTTCCTTGGTCACCATTATTGTAGTGGTTGATTTTTGGGCTTTATCACTAGATTGTTCCTTTTCCTTTCCCTTAACCACTTCATGACTTGTAATTTCCTTAGTGACCTCTTCCAATGTTTCCTTTACAAGGTTTACAGCAACATATGGTTTTTTTTTGATGTTGCGATATATTCCTTCTCACGAGGATACACTTCTATGAAAACAACCATTTCTTTTGATGATTCCCCTACAATTTCTTGATCAATTGGCTTCATTTCAATTGTTTACACTGCAACTTTAGTTTGTACACTTTGAATTTCCATACTTGTTTCTTTGTTATGAAACTATGAAGTCTTCAACAATTGGATGTTTTATGGAGTGATATCCTTCCTTTTTATAGTTTCAATTCCCAGTCGGTGAGAATTGGTGGATGGATCTCCTCTTCCTCATCTATATATACTATCTCAACTAATGGTTTTACCCCTCCTCAAAATGTGGTTATGATAGGAGCTTCTTTCCTGTAATTTAGTGGAGTAGATTCTATCATCTTAGACTCCTCAATTTCATTTTCACACTTTTATGAAGTTTCTACTAATTGACTATCTAGAGGAGTATTATCAACCTCTTTTTTTTACTAATATTTTCACTAAGTTAGTAGGGTCTAGTGCATGTGTTTCCTTCTCTCTCTCAACCTAAACCATATTAATTTATGGAGTGGTTCATTCTTGGATTGGTATTGTAGTAGGGGTATTTTTTACCTTGGATGATGGGATTTGGATCACTCGCTTTAACTTGCGACTTTGTTATTTCATGTGCCAATTTTGTGATAAGAGTCCTCGTACCTCACCTAATGGGACTAGATCAATGACCTCTGGTTATTTAATTCCTTTCTCATTACCTTTCATGGCTTTGATACTTTTGGCATATGAGGTCTTAGTTTCTCTTCCAAAGGATATACAACCATGAACCTTTTAATTCTCTCAAAATACTTAAGATCATATTTCTCCTTCTTTTCGAGTAATTTGTACCATGTGTTCTAGGTCAATACCAGGTAGAACTCCCTCATTCTTTTACCTTTTCTTGATGATCCTGGTAAAGTTATTACTTGAGTTTTAGAACTTGATGCACCTACCTCATTGACTTGCAATGGGAATTCTGGGTAATGGGAGTGTCCTTTATGGTCTTCGCCAATATTTCTTTGGCATTTTTGGTTAGGAGGGACATGGAGGTTCCTATTTTACTTTTGGTTATAATCCATTCCTCTATGATCCCAGTGGCCAGTATTTTGGAAGGGTGTTGACGTGATTTCCCTTCCAATGGATAAATTTGGTCTTCTCCCTCCTTTAAAGGAGGAATATCTTCTTTGTAAAATTAATACAACCCTATATTCTTGTAACACCTTATTATTTTGCAATGATAAATCCAAACTCTTTATTGTTAAGCATGAAAATGTTCTTCTAATTACATCTTTCATTATGGTATGCAGATTTATTGTTTCTTTCTCATTATATTCAAGTGGTGCAATTGGTTGTGATGCCAAATTAATTTCAGCATAGTATGGGCTCACTATTTATTTTTCATCTACAAAGCCCTAGGGCACAAATATAATCTTGTAATCAATAACTTGTTGTAAGGTCATTCTAGAAAAATATCTTAATTTGACCTCTTCCTCATCTCTATAATTCATCCAAAAATCTTCATAATGGGATTCATGTTCATATGAGCTCCCTAGGACCGAGCTCACCACCCATCTAATATCATAGTTTGGCCTGAGATGAAACTTTTCAATCTTTAATTTGTTCATATACTCTTATAAAAGCCTTGATTTTATGACAATTGAGTAGGTGTATCTCCCTATTGAGATGTGGAGCTAAATGTTGGTCTTAATCTTTCCTTCTATCAACTAATGCACTGCTTTGCTAGCTACCTTGAGATTTCTAAGAGTTTCCATTTGTCATCTAGGTATTTGGGAAGCATAAAAGGGTGTCCCTAGAAGTCACTTACCCTTATGTAAGTAAATAATCTAAATTTTATAAAGTAACATCCATACTCATTTTATTTCCTTATTAGCTTGATTGTAAACATCCTATATTGCTCCAATTTTGGTCTAAAGAGGCATATAATAGGTGGAAAGAAGGAATTATTGATTTTCCTAAATTTTCCCTCCAATTTTCTATATTTAATTGAGGGTATACATCATATACCCTATGGGTGGTGAAATCCTTCATTTTTGGGATACTAGGGAGGTCTTTGTTACATGAAAGGTTGTAAAAAGTATAACATCTTATAGAACTCACACTGATAGTATTTCCCTATCGATGTGTACAACCATATCAATGATTTGTTCATGGATGGATGTAGCTATCCATGTGGCCCAACAAACCTTCTCGGTGTTGTTTTGGATGATATGAATGTAACTAGACATCCATTCCTAGAAATAATAAGCTAATTTCAATCCTAAAACCCTAGCTAGTAGAGCAATGATGTCCTCAACTTATTCCACAAAGTGTGATCTAGTTAACTTCTTCGAGAACCGTAAGAAGAACATGTTTTCTTTATGTAGACACTAAATCATGCATGTGGGTACATTTCTACGTCCTAATCATATACCACTATTCATATGATTCCTAAGCAAGAAAAATAGTAATTGACGTCTATATTTGGCCTATTTCTTTACTTTTTACTTTCTCTCGTGGTCCTACACACCCCACTCCCATTATAACTTTTACTAATTTATCTTTCTTGGCTCTGTACACCAGCGCCAAGCCAAAATACATACACCTATGTGCCTCATCCCCTATGGGTGCCCCCGACCTATTTTTATCTTACTCACCTCTTTTATCTTTTAGGCATCTTGTTTTCTTGATGGTAGGCCTTTTAGTTGTAATTTATGAAATTCAAATAAGGGAATCACATAAATACAAAGATATATGATCATAATAAAGGTACCAAGCTCTAAGCATCTACTATCACCACCTAAGGTTGCATCAAAACGATTCTAAGATCATCAAGGCATCCATCTAGCTATCATTCGAGGGAAAGGGACTACATTTTTCTCGCATACACTTCATAGAAGGGGAATTTCACTTTGGCATCCAAACATCTACTTACATCGGTACATCTAGCTATTTTCTTGCTATCAGGTGCATCTTGCACAAGAGCCACCTAGGGCATGATTCTACACACATGCACATAAAACTGCATGGATTTTGAGATGTAGTGCATCACTCGATTGTAACTTCACCTTGTAGAGTGACCGTCAGGGTCAGTTTGAATCCCCATTTGCATATTTTTATTTCTAGGATTTGATGTGCTTTGGGGTTTTGTAGGATATCATTTGTTTTGCAGGTTATAAACTAATTCGACGATCATCTAGTGATGTACAAACAACCAACAATGGAGCAAAGTGAAACTTTTGTGACACAAAAAAAATAGTTTCTAAGTATTTTCATAGCCATGGGTGCCCATAAGCAATCTCTGGTGGCCCGGGTTCCCCTAACCCAGTCTAGGTGCCCCACTCTAGCTTATTTTGATAGTTCTAGAATTTTTGAGTATATTTGTCACTGATTCCTCCTCATGTTTAGCAATTTTCTAGTCCGAAGCATACTTGGGATTTATTACAAAATCATCTAAGTATTTTATTCTCTCTCTTGAACCTAGGGTTTCATTTTTATCTAGCTTATTGCTTAGGTCAGATTTGTATTTCATTTTTATCCATTTGCATGTGAATGAGAAATTTGCTTGTTGTCCTGTAATTTTTAGGCACAAAATTCATGAAAAAAAGTACAACGATACCACAATATTGAAACTTATCAAATTTATACATTCCCAAGACACTCCCGAAGTCAGTCCATCCCCAATGTTAGTCCTATTCGAGTAATTCTAGTGATCCCAATTTAATGTGAAGTCATTCCATATAGGTGATTTAGGAAAGAAAATTCAGTCCCCTAGGTGATTTAGGATCTTCTAGAGCATTCAAGTAATCAAGCTAGTTTTGGGAAGGGCTACCATCAGCCTTCCTAGGACTAGTGCACCACCCCCAAAGCGGATCAGAGGAATGAAACTCATTATGGAGGAGTATTCAAGTACTAGGAACATCATGGAGATGATTTGGAAAAATTAGGGAAGATTCGAGAGGTTTTGGAACCAATTCACTAGAAGCGGGTTTTCGGGCTTAAAGGAGCATGCACCATAAATGAGGACCTGAGATTCAAAGAAATATTCTAGGAGCCCCATAATTATTTGAAGCCCAAAAAATTATCAATGGAAATCATTTTCAATTTCCTCCATGGTGAAAAAATGGGACTTCTTGAAACCTCATGCATTGTTCTAGGTAGCTCATTCTTCTGGCACACAACAAGCAATCCCGAGAAATAAGGTGTCATTTTGAGGATTTCAATTAAAAATTTGATCTTAGGACCATCACTATTGGATTCAGATGGTTTTTCCTAGGCTGAATCATATAAAATTTCATCAAAAAATTCATCCAGGAGCTCGAGATATGGTCTTCGCAAGTTGGTCCCAAGGTACGATTTCCCATACTTAGTCAATTTTTAAGTTGGACACGTGGTAGCCTATGGTTAAGGTGAAATTTCATGTCCCTTAAATTCAGTAGTGTTTTAAAATACTTAACCCAAGGTGTCCATGGACCATCCAAAGGGTTTTCTCATGGTGAAAATAGTTTGGGGATTCAAATTTCATCACGTTAGAACATTCCATTGAGTCATCTGGGAACGATCGGTGGAATTCATCGAGGTGGATTCTTCATCATCGACATAATTCTTCCTTCTTCTTTATACTCTCTCTCTCTCTTTCTTCTCTCACCCCCCAAATTTCTCTCTCTTCAATATTATAATTCTTCATTGGGGGTGCACTTTTTCATATTTCCTTAATGAAATTAAAAAATCAACTCTATGTCGTCGAGAAAAGGGGACTTAATATTTTCCTAAGAAGTTGAAAATTTTTAAGTTGTGAGAGGACATATGAAAATTCATTGGGGGTATATGAAGATTCATCTCTCTTCTTATAAAAGGAAAATACCTCCCATTCTCAAAGGGTTGTTGGTTGCATATTTGTGAATTCATGAGAGAGCATTTTCCTACTTGTGGAAGAACAAAGAGTTATCCAATTTTCTTTTATTTTCTCCTCACTACTTTTCCTCCATTCTCCTACTATGTAAAACTCTAATTGAAATTCTAATGAAGGAAGAATTTTATATTTTCCAAGGCATATGAATGTGTGCATCTTTGTATGCATGGTTTCCTCTAGCCGGTAGCATCAAAGTTTTGGTTGTTTCTTCTCTTTAATGCATGTGATGAAAATTCTAACTAGTGTGTACAGGAATATGAGTTTCTACTCGCAGCATTAGTTCCCCTACCTTTTATTTCTCACTCCCTTTCCCACTCTCAATACAAAGTCATTTATAGAAAGTGATTACTAGCTTTTAGTAGGGTTAGTGGAATGCCCTTGTGTAATCTTTGATTTTGTAAGACCACCAAGAAAAAATCATTGTTTCACACGCATACAAATACGGAAGTTGCCTTTGTATAACTAGAGGGGCTTAGATTCCAGAGAGTTGGCAAAAGAAACCCACAATTTTTCCACACGAAATTTTTTTCGCCAACACTTTTTAGCACCCACCATGGGATAGATTTAATAGCATTTGCACCCAAATAACAACCTCAAAAAAGAAATAAAAATCAAAAAATCAAAAATTAGAATTTCAAAATCCATGTGATCCCTATGCCTCAAAACTATGGCTATTCCAAGTAATCCTCATGTTGAAAGACCTGATTTACTTTTCCACATTCAAGAGGATATTACTTCATTATTGCGAGAAGCTATCTAGTATAACAAAAAATGTTTCACTCAATAATTCGTTTCCATGAGAGTATTGGACCTTGAAGAAGAATGTGCCATTGAATTAAAATGACAAAGGTAGATTCGGGCACCTTAAAGAAGAGCATAATTTTTAAACTGGAAGATCTAAGATATACATGTTAACAAAGGCAAGGAGGACAAACCGACCCTATCTTCGAGGAACTTCAAAGAAGACAATATCTACTTAGAAATATGAGTTCTCCCCTTTGTCAAGAAAACATTCCCATCATAATTCTAAGAGTCATTAGCCCATTGGACATTGAATTTCCAGAAAGTGAGAACCTTGAAGACTTCAATGATGTCAAGACCAAAGAAGAATCCAGAGAAAGAGAAGAAAGAGTTGAAGCTGAGATAAGATCCCAAAGTGAAGAGATTGAAATATTGTAAGCCAAAGAAAACACAAGAGTAGAATCCAAAGCCATAACCTTAGAAAGGTTGGAAGCTATAATCGAGAAATAGAATGTCGGATCGTTTTTACAAAGAGCACATGCCAAATATACCATCGAGTGGGAATATCGCCCACTTGAACTTTCTCAACCTCTCCATGAGCTACCAAGAAATTCAAGGAATAAATTCCCAAAATTCAAAGGAGATGGTTCCCAACTCCCTAAGGAGCATGTAGTGACATTCATCACTTTGTTTGTGGTGTATTGGGTGTAAAACACAAATATGTGTCTGTCTCGACTCATTTTTGGAATCACTTGCAAGAGAAAGTTATCGAATGGTTCCATATGTTATCCCAAATGTCTATCACTTATTAGGAATACATAACAATAAGATTTGAACACGGAGTTCAAGACTACAAAATATTTTCGGGATATCTTGGTCCAGGTGGTGCAAATGAAGAAAGAAATGTCTCAGAATCAATGAGATATTTTATTGAAAAATATAATAGGATAATCGAAGGATCCTGAATATGATGTGCCTTCGACAACAATCTAAAAATATTCTTCATCAGTTCAAAGATTAAAAGATTACAAGCCAAAGAAAACACAAGAGTAGAATCAAAGCCCTGACCTTAGAAAGGTTGGAAGCTATAATCGAGAAATAGAATGTCGGATCATTTTCACAAAGAGCACATGCCAAATATACCATCGGGTGGGAATACTTGGCCCATTTGCACTTTCTCAACCTCTCCATGAGCTACCAAGACATTTGAGGAATAAATTCCCAAAATTCAAAGGAGATGGTTCCCAACTCCCCGAGGAGCATGTAGTGACATCCATCACTTGTTTGTGGTGTATTGGGTGTAAAACACAAATATGTGTCCATCGACTCATTTTTGGAATCAATGCGGGGAGAAAGTTATCGAATGGTTCCATATGTTATCCCAAATGTCTATCACTTATTAGGAATACATAACAAGAAGATTTGAACACGGAGTTCAAGACTACAAAATATTGTCGAGATATCTTGGTCAGTGTGGTGCAAATGAAGAAATAAACATACGAATCAATGAGATATTTTATTGAAAAATATAATAGGATAATCGAAGGATCCTCGAATATGTCGGTGCCTTATGAAAACAATCCAAAAAAATTATTCATCAGTTCCTTACCACAGAATTTGGTTTCTTCCTTAGAAGATCCCAACCAACCGATCTCGAAAGAGGTGCAAGATTATGTGATCAAGGTGAAGATGATTTAATCTTGGGTGGAAAGGTGAAGGGCCCTAATGGAAAACAAAAGGTCATAGCTCAAGCTCGGCTCACACCGATTCTATGATCTTGAAGTAACATTTGTCTCAAATCACAATGCAAAATTCTCTTAGGGATCCGAATCCTCCAAAGCAATCAAGAATCGCCCCCTCCCTATAGGGTTTCCCTTGAATCACGCCGGTCAATGATACGTGTGATATAGAGATCAAGCAACCGAGAAGAATAAGAAAAGGTGATGATTGAGACTACCTTGATGTCGAAGGATTTAATGGTGAAACTCAAAATGGCCTTATTGAATATGTTTCTTCTAGTGAAGATGAAGACAATGAAGATGAACCTAGTTTCTCTTGTGTTGTTTTCATGCGCAGCTCAACAAAAGAAAGTAGCTTAATCTTCAATAGCCACATAAAATAATAAGAAAAAGATCCTCTCGTTGAAATTCCAAAAATAATATCATTAGCATAGGATCACCACTGCCACCATCAATGGACTTGGCCAAGGAGAAACTAGACCCATTGATAAGCAAGAAACTATTTACCACACCAAGTAAGTCTCTCGATACTCCCTCAAACTCAAAATTTGTTTCTAAAAATAGTCCTTCATCAAATACTACCTAGGATAAACCTACTAATGCCCAAGAAAACCAGCTTCTCCTCTTTGTCTAAACCTACTACTACACCCATCAAAGAAAATCAAGCTCCTAAATTAGCATCATCCTCATAGTGAAAAGAAACTATTATTCATATAACATCGTGTGTACTCTCTGCATCCACATTCGACTATTTCTAACATGCAAGTATAACTAAAGTTCAAATCATAGATATGGATTATTTGTAAACGCATCCTACCTAGTTTGAGAGGTTTGTTAACACTATCCGAAGTGCCACCCCAAAGCCTTGTGTCATAAACCATAATAATAAATACCTTCTCCCTACCCTCTCTACGCACCATCCTCACAAAACATGTTAGCACTCAGCACATCTAAAACCAACAAGGTAGAACCATTCTACCTATCTCTCTTTAGTCGAGGCTACCAACTCAATAATTGCATCATAGATTCTAGAGCCTCTTGACAATGTGATGCCCATGAAAGTCACAAATGCCTTAGGACTTACCTTGACATGTGCAAATAGATCTTGTTATTCCATGGAATCCAAATAAGTGTCGTTGGTGGGTAGAATAAAGTATGTTCAATTTTCTTTGGGCTGACTTAAGGAAAAGAAATTACCGCTCACAATTTTGGTAGCTAACATTCTAGCCTCGTTCGACATACTTTTAAACAGAATCTTCTATAGGGATTTGGGTGGTGAAATCAAAATAGATTGGTCCTCCACGACCATACCTATGAAAGGGGAGATGAAGAAGCTATTATTGGATCAAAAAATGAAATACACAGTGTAAAAATTAGATGATCCAAGGGTGAACATTTTGTTTCAAGATAGTAGGATAGGAAACTATTTCTTCACATCGAGAGAGAGATGAAAATTTTCCTTTCCTCACCATGAAAGAAGAAGAGGAAATTTTTCCTATGGAGGATGAGATAGAAGATATGGAGATGGAATCACCATTCATCAATTCATTCTGGCATGAAATACAACTCATCGGAGGAGTAACATATTCAATAGAGAGAACTTCTTACTACATAATGGATGATTTGATGCTTTCTAAAGATTCTACTAACAACGAAGAAATACAAGTTCTTTGGATTTGAAGTAATCACAAACAATCCCCTTTCAAATTTTGATCTCTCAACTAAGGATAGAATGTATATATGTGAAGAAGTGCAAGAAATCTACCTGACATCATGGACCAAAGATGATGAATTCAAGATGGTCATGGATGATTTTCCCTCCTATTTTGATTCTTTAAGTAACGTTGAAATGTTGAATGAAGAAATAGAGATAGCTGAAAAATCAAATTCTCTTCTGATTCAATCAAGAATGAATATGTGGAAGAGGCCAATTTATTTCTTGAAACCAAAGAGCAGGATGATTATCGGAAGGAAGATATGGATTTTGAGCTCAAAGGAGTGTCATTCCCATAGAACATGGACCTTTTATCCTTTTGAGAATGTTTCATGAATCAAATTTTTCCATACCTACATGAATGGAAGAAGCGAATGGAGTTGCTTCAAACGAATCATAGGAAGGAATGGATCATATTTTTAACCATCTCATGGAGGCATGATGTAGAGACTTTTTCATTAGAAATGAAAATGAATCTATGATGAATCTAGAAGAACCATCCATGTAAGATATTTTGAAAGTTGTGAAAGAAACTTAAAATCCTCAACTTAGCCTTGAACTCTTGACTTAGGCAATGGAGATGCAAGACAAGTATGAGTTAAGTTGTGCTCCTCAATTTGATACACCAATGTTTGATGTAGATATGGAGCAATTATATAATTTGGATGAATTCATCAATGAAGAACATGAAAGTGAAAGAATATATTTTTATTCCACATTATGCGAATAAGTTCATAAATTCAAAAGAAGAAAAGTTCTTGAATATCCTTTGGACATCTTCAATTTTGAGAACTCCATTATGGTGGAATACTGATGTAGGGAAAATATTGAGTTGACTCATGTTTAGGAGAGTTATTCATAGAAAGAGCATTGAGTTTGTGTTCAAAATTAGCTTGTTCACATCACTTTAGAATATTCAATGCCAATGCAGAATGGGAGTTTATATGGAAAAATGCACCCAAAGGAAAAGATGAACTTTAGGTGATTTCAATTAAGGATTTAGAGAAAGGCATCTTAAAAATGGGAGAAGGTAGTTGGAACTATGAGACTCTTAAAATTATGATTTCCCATGCTTAGTAAACTTTTAAGTTGGACACTTTGTTATCTCGTTTTAGTGATTTCAGCTAAAATGGAGATAACCATAGGAATTTTTGAAAAGATCTATTCTAAGTTCCTCTTTGAAAGAGATTTTCAGGTTTTTAGGTTTTCATTGCATGAAAACATGTTTCTTGCATGTTACATGTCTCATGTTTCCCAAAACTTGAAACCCAATTATCTAAGTCCATTATGTCGGGTTTTAGAACTTTAAGCATCAGAACATGCTTTGCCAAATGCATGTTTTATGTCACTTGTTTCGAAACCCGAAACCCGATTGCCTAACCATTTTTTTGGGTTTGTGGAACTTCCAAACATCGAAACATGCTTTACCAAATACATGTTTTATGTCTCATGTTTCCTGAAACCCGAAACCGAATTGAGTCTTTATCCTTTGTATCGGGTTTTCAGACGCTCCAAGCATGATGACATGTCATTAATGTCCAGTTGTCTAGCAGTTGGCACACGTGTCAAGTGAGGTGTAATTAATTATAGGTTATTATAAATAGCCAGTTTTCCACGTCATTTGTTACCTTATTGTTTTTTTGTTGCATCAGATTTTTATTGATGCTTCTTCTCCCCAAACCCGATCGAGCTTCACGATCGATTTTGAAAACCGTTTTGATCATTTTTCAAGCTAATTGAAGGTATTATTCTCTTATTTTTATTTAGAATATTTTTGGGTTATTTGTGAAGTGTTTTCTTGGTATTTTCATTCCATTTTCTCCTCGATTATGGTTTATGGTTTTGGGTTATTTTCCTTATTTCTCGTCTTTTTCCCATGTGGGTTCTTGTTTGAATTTGCCCCTAGGTTATTTACTTATTTTCATAGGGTGTAACTTGTAGATTTCAAAATGATTTTAGAATTCCTAAGTGATCACGAGGCAGAACTTTTCATATTCGACATGTCAAAACCCGATATACTTGTTTTGGAGTTTTGCAGGTGTGTTTAACATCTCACTTTATCTGCCTTGTTTGGGCATTTCAATCTGCTTGACATCCTCCAGTTCCGTAGTGTGTGCGAGTTTACCCACTTGTCGGAACTTCCTCACTTCCGTAGTGTGTCGGCTTTTCCTTGATGTTCGGCATGTCCTAACCCGACATACACTCCATTGTGTCGGGTTTCGAAGGTGTTTTGTAAGTCTCAAAATTCGAGCAGTGTGGTGGGTGCGTGCACTTGTCCAACAAGATTTCACACCCGATTTCTCTTCCATAAATCATCAAGGCATTTCTTCTTTGAGACTCCTCATGTCGGACCCAACAATCTAAGGATAAGTCGGGAAAGATGAAGTATAAGTATCAGAAGATGGAGTCTTCTTCTTATGTAAGCTGCAATTATGACATCCGAGACACGAGCTCAAAGAATATAGATATGAAAGACTTTTGGAAAAGAATTGAGGATACTTCTCGGAATTCTGGATGAAGTCATAGCCGCGGCGGTCTCCCTCTTGCGGTAGGATTTCCAATATCAGCTCAATTCCTGAATTCATCCTGGCCTACACTTCTAGCTATGACTCGGCCTCCCGCTCGGTAAGAAATTAAGAAGAGTCTATAGTAAAATTGGATGGAGACTACTTTGATCAAATTCTAAAATTGCCCAAATTTGTGGAATATGTTGATTTAAAATTTCAATCAAGTATAAAAGGTTTGGGACAAAGATCGAGAGCACTTTGCATCAAACATGTAAATAAGAATTTATTGATCAAGGCTAAGCCTTGACCATTTCTAGGTTTCCCAATTCGGTTCCTAGAAGTGACTTTATTCTCGAAATCGTGATATCATCCGTTCTTGAGTCGACTATTTGGAATCCCAGAGTCAAAATATTTCCAAGGGTGAATGTACCAGTTCATGGTCGTCATAAAGAAGAATGACCAAGGGATTGAAGCGGAGTAGCCTAATAAGTGGCGAGATAGTCTCCCAAATGAAAATAGTCTTGTCTACCAGCAAGTTCTATATGATGTCATACGTCACCTATGCTATGAGCGGGCATGAGGAAATACTTAGGGCTAGATGCAAAGGAAAACCAAGCAACATAACACATATATCGGTACTTCCTCGGTGACAATAAAAGGGTCGAATACCAATATAGAAGAGTAAACAACTCCTTTTAGGAAAACATTTACGAGTTAGATCCCGATCGAGGAAAAGAAGCGTTTTGTTGAAGCATGGGACGAAGTGTAAAAATGTGGTTGCATCTTCTTGAAATTCAATAAATTTACTTATCTTTGGGTGGTAAGGTTCTAGGGTAACCCTTTCCATTTTCCCAAGTTCTCGGGTGACAAACTGATCCTAATGGAGTTAGTCGACAATTATTGGATTTTCACAAATTCCAACAAAGCGAGGCATAAAGCCGCCGTCTCCTTCACTATTTCCATTGGAAGGTATACATTTTCTCTGTGGTAAAGGCAAAGAACATGGTGCATGAGCTTCAGGATAAAATGAAGGAACATATGAATCTTAGGGGGATTTGACATCCGAGGAGTCCTCAAGTCATATGGAACCTTGTATCTGCATGTGCCCAATGTGGAAGACATCTGGGTTGATCTTCAAGATGAAGTTTCCATCCGAAGAAAAGACAACAATAGAATAACACTTGAAGAAATTAAGATGTTAGATCTAGCTGATATCCCCGAAGGCACCATGGATAATGAAAGTGTCCTGGAAACTAGGTATGAACAGTCGGTGGAGACCAACATGGATTCCCAACCATTGATTGGTCTGTTTCTGAAAAAGCTTCTATAGCCGAAAGAGCCGCTCATATTCTCATTCATACCAAGGCATGGCTCATTTCTTGGGGAATGAGTTATAATGAAAAGAAATTTTCAAAGATAGCCACTTTAGAGGTGGGACCCTCCAAGGGAGAAAAGGAAAATGATAAAAGCTCTACCAAGAGGCAGATAAAATTTAAGTTTGTCTGAAAAGGAGAAAAGCAAGGAGCCGAATCATCTGCCACTCCTTCACAAACAGTTGAGATATTGGATTCACCTCCTCCACCAAAGCAAGGAAAAATTCCTTCAAAAGATGAGGTTGGTCAGCCTCTCGATCCTCCTCTTGTTGAATGCTCATCATAGGTAAATCTCTCTTTTGCTTCTCAAGCTTTGAATTCATAGTCCTTACCTCCTCTCCTTCAATCTTCCTCACCACTTTCATCAGCCATGGCCATCATCTTCTCGACCTCTCACCTCTCTCTGTTGGACCTAAGATGGCCATAGATATGCCTCCTCCTTCTGCACCTTCATTCACTGAATCTATCCCCACAGTCACTACACTTGCAGTCATCACTACTCCACAAGTAAACCTTCCTCCACCTGCAGATGTAACCATAACACCTCAAATAGGAGTAACTTCTTCCACTGTACCCCAATGGTTAGTTGATCAGACTCAAGGAAAGGAAGGCGGTAGTTCCTCTACCGTCCTTTGAATTCAGTTCTCTCAAGGTCTCCTGGCCAAGTCTACCAAGAAACCCAAAATGGTTTCAAGGGTTTCAGTGGATGCCTCAGGGCATAAGTTTGCAAAGATTGCCACTCCCACAACCAACAAAACTAAGGAGGATATAATGGTGATTGACTATCAGATTACAAGGGTTGATCGTGTAAAGTAACAATAGAAGGCATCCAATAGGATGCCGGATGCCATGAACGTGTTGTGCCGAAGCTAAATGAAACGAAGGTGAGCAGAGATGAGCTAAAGGAGAAAGTTGAACAGTTTATGGAAGTATTTCTCAAGCTCTCAAATCCTTCTCGATCGACATCTGTCATCTTCTACCCCTACTCCTATCGAGTTCAATTTCTCATCATACACTATTGAAAAGATCAACGAGAAGGGAGAATAGTTGATGGATGGATTCAGAGGTTACTCCTTGAAGGAAGAAAGGTCATTGATAACACAGTGGAGGTTTATAAATCCTTGGAGGAGATAAAGAAGGATGGCGAAAAAATGGATGATGAATTTTCACAGGAAGTCGGAAACCTCAAGTTAAATTTGGAGGCTCTCAATGCGCTACAACAAGTTCCATCCCATATCTTAATGGAATAAGGAATCATCCCGCATGGGGATAAGCATTTCCAACTAACTAAAGCCATCGATTGTAGGATAAAGATTCTCAGTGAAGCTTGGAACAAGTTAAGGGAATCTAGAGATCAGTTAGCTGATGCCACCAATGACATAGAAGAGGAGCAGTCTAGAATCTTCACCAAGGTGTTGGATGAAAGTGTGACTATTATACTTGCTGATGATTTCTATAAACAAATCCAAGAATCAATCCAACACGAACTAACTTCCATCTTCGATCTGATAACCATTGACAAGTTCATAAGGATTGAAAATGTTTTGGAATCAATAAGGAAACTCAATAAGATATTGAAGAAACTTCTTGGCAACACAAGCGACTCTCGGGAAACTTACGAGGTTATGAGCGACTATTCCAAAGATGCCGATGAAGTCGATATGTAAGGCATAATCCAAAAATTCTAGGAATTTCGAGACAAACATGCTTCACTAGAGGAAGACAAGGACAACGAAACAAAATAAACATAATGTTTCATGTCATTTCCATCAGAAATTGACATGTCTTTTTTTTTCGTTTCGTCACAGGAAGAAAATTCTGACTTGTTCTCCTATGTGAGAGTCAAGCAAAATAGGACTCTTGTTAAATGACTATTTTCTAGGATTTATCCTATTTTCTCTCTGCTCTTTCTATTATAAATATGGGATGTACATTTCATAGAGGGGGAGATTTTTAGAATATTAAGAGCTATTGTGAAGAAGAAGAAAAAATTTGTATTTTCTTTTTAATCATTGAGTAATAGAAACAGTGTTATTTTGCAAACTTTGTGTTGTGGGATTCATCTATCTTGAGAGATTGTTCTTACGTCCAAAATCTTAAGCTATCCTTTGTTTAGTATTCTTGATTATTTTAATCATTTCAAATATTACACTCATTATCTAAAGCTCGTATAAGTATTTCTTGATTTTTGTTTGCTTGAAAGAAAATGCATTCCTCTCATTCCCTTCCCTGCGTTGTTTTTTCCATAATATTTTACCTTCTAAGCCATTCTTGTGTTGATATGGATTTCGAGGATTGTGTCCCAACCCCAATGGTTAGAATAGTGTGAATATTGTACATATTATTTCTCTTGTGTTTTAGATTAGTAATAAACAGTTGCCTCACATGTCTTTGAGGAGGTATTTGATCCCATGTACTGTGTTTGAACCTCATATTTTGGCCTAACAAAATATCCAACCAACAATTTTTGGGGACACCGTTGGGGAATAAGGATTGATAAGACTAATATTATCCTTTGGTGTCTGGCGACTCCGTATTTGCATTATTTTGGTAGATCCATTTTCCAGTTCAATCTGGCTAGAAATATATTCACTCGGCCAAGTGAGCGAGGGTGAAACTGATCCGTTCTTTGATTTGCTACAACAACACAATTTTAGACTTTCTCCCCATGTGTTGTTGTATCTAGCTAAGCAAGAAGTTCTTCGCCTATCCAAAGAACATGGGTTCATCATGATTAAGAAACTTCGTAACTTGTCATGTATTATTCTTATGTGATACTCGTGATTCCTATGTGCATTTCATTCAGAAGGATGGCAAGACAACTTGTGCCTTGTGGTGTGGCTATTGGTCCTCTTTCCCTAACACTTTGCCATTGCATGATCTACCACATGGATCTCGTAAGAATATTCCTAAGTTCAACAATGATGGGAAGAAGCAACTGATGAACACATCGCTTCATTCTTTGTAGCGTGCGGCATCCTTGGAGTATCTCATGAAGATGTCTTTGTTCAACTCTTCATTGAAACATTGCATGGCGTAACAATAGAATGGTTCTACCATCTTCGAATGCATGCATTACCAACGGGCTACCATGAGATCAGAATTTGAAGCAAGGTTCAAACCGATTGAAGATTCTCATGCCTTGTTAGCCCAAACTTACAAATATGAAGAAGGAGTCTCATGAGCCCAATGTGGGACTTTGTGGTAAAATTTAAAAAGCTGATTCGGAAGATTCCAGATCTAGTCGTTCTCACGCTTGAAAATCGAAGTGTTTCTTCATCAACGCTTAGCCACGATGTGATATTCTTATTAAGAAGGTTTGTTATCCTTGATTTGGCTCTTGCTCAAGCTTTATAACCACTTTGAAATAGAAGATGATCTCATTATCGTCGGAAAGATCAAAAGAGAGTCCTCTAAGCCTAAAAATAAAAGTTCTTCTCAAAGTACTAATGATCCTATGATCCGTAAGATGGCTTATGACTTGATCACTTTGAAGAAGCAAATGTCTCAACAGCGACCAATGTTCCTTATCGGGATATTCCTAGACGGAATTTCAACAATGCCAATGTCCCTCCCATGAGAGATAGGAATCGGTTGACTCGCCACTCAACCAAGGCTAGCCATCAAGCTCCTCATGTCAATGCAATAGTGGAAATAATTGAGGAAGATGAAGAACCATAAGATCAAGGTTCTCACGAAGCTTTTGAAGCTTCAAGATATGCTTGATGAGTCTTTCGGACGATCACCATTGGTGGCGACTCCAACATTGGGTACTTAGAATATGAGGAAGACCAATGTGAGCATGATGGTAATTCATTTGCAGTCTTCACTTGAGTTCAATCTCGGATCCCCAAAAAGTGGTTCAAGGCTCCAAGGAGAAATGTAAAGAAACTCTCATGGTTATGGCTAAAAGAGGCTCTCCTATCTCAACGCAAGTTGAAAAGGAGACAACTACAAAGGTAAATTCTTCCTCTAATTCTCTTTCTTCTCGCTCCCAAGACTAGTACCTCGGTTCGGGCCAGTGTAATCGAAATGAACCCACCATCATTCCTTCATATACCACTTTCGACATTATTGATCATGTAGAGAAAACTAAGATCTAAATGTCGAAAGTGTGTGTACCTTGATCAAATCTTGAGCAATTTGAGAAACTTGCCAAATTCATTAGAAGAAAGGATTCTATCCCTTCATCTTCAAAAGGCATTTTGCCTAGTCCCACTCAACCTTTACCTCGTAATAATATGACCTCCAGGAAAATTTTAGTGGCGAATTTTCGTAATATGGTGAATATTCCATTTTTGAAAATTTTGAAAAGGTGAATTTTCTAAGCATGGGTTAGTGACATGTTCGCTAAAAGTTACACTTTAATTTTTTTAGGGGTCACCACCTACCCTTTAAAAATATCCCTATATAATACTAGATTATTCACCAAGTAGAAAAATTCTACTTCACATTTGTCAACAATATGATATATCCCATATTATGTACGCACGACAAGGGGTAAGTTATTGATGTACGACTAAGGAGGGTTTGCAAACGCATCATAATGGGGTTATTTGTTGATGCGTGATAAGGAGTAATGCGGAGATATTGACGCATAACAAACGCATGATAAAGAGTTTGTTGACGAGTGACAAGGAGATTTTTTTGATGCGCAAGGGCGCAGAGGATGGAGGTTGTAGACACGCGAAAGGAGATTTGATGTCGTGCATTAAATAAATACATTGACGCCAGCGTCCACATACCTCATTGACACACATCAACAACCTTGTTGACACATGTTAAAGAGGTCTCCGCTGACACACATCAATAAGGGTTATTTGTTGACGTGTGACACCGGACAGGATAGTTGGCGTGTGAAAAGGATGTACTACGAATATTGACGCATCGCATGATTATACGATAAAGAGTTTTGGATGCGCGACATGGAGATTTTTTCGATGCACAAGTAGAGGATGGAGGCTGAGATGCGTGACGGGATATTTTGCTATCACATGTCAAAAAAATGCATTGACGCGTGTCAACAGACCTCATTGACATGCATCAACAACCTTTTTGACGTGCGCCAATGAATTTTTTTGATGCATGATAGAAAAATATAAAATTCACAAGGCCTCGCAGCCTTCTGTCACACCACTTGACAATCAGGCAAAAATTTTTCATACAACCCCCAAAAAAATCGTCTTCCCGTGAAACCGGTTCCGAGGATATTCATTAGGTATTTTCCAGCTCTGATTTCCAAGAGGTCTCTTAAAATGAACCCCGATGACCTCTGTTGCTTCTTCAGAAAAATTGAACAATTTTATTTGTCCTTACTTATAAATGGGTTTAAACTCAAGCAATTGCATAATTGACTCAGAGCCTCGATAACGTGATGCCCACAAAAGTAGCCCATTCCCTTGGACTTACCTTGACTAAATCTTATGGGGTGGTGTTACTCCTGAAACCAAACAAGTCCCCTTGATTGGCCAAATCAAGGATGCACAGTTTGCATTTGTTGCATTCCCGAAAAAGAGAGTAAAATGACTATCCTGGTTGCGCAATATCCCACTGCTTATGGTATTCTCTTAGGAAGAAGTTTTTGCAAATATGTTGGAGGAGAAATCAATATGGACTGGACCAAAGCTAAAATTCTAGTGAATGGAGTTCCTCGTGTCCTCCACCCCAAGCGCAAGCGAAGTACTTGGTCACTAAATCGAGATGACCCCAAAGCTCAAATTCTCTTCGAAGACATAGGCTTGGGAAATTATTTCTTGACATGAGGTGCCTTCCGTAAGTATCAAGGAAGAAGAAACCTAATTCTATTTGGACCCTCGAGTTCAATGAGAGCCGTTCGACCTCTGGGTGCACCTTTGGTGTGGTTCTTATATCTCGCATATTTCAAGATCTTTCCCTTCGCCTTCAAGGTGTAGTTTGACAATACTAAGAACACGACCAAATACGAAGCTTTGTTATTAGGATTAGAAATGGCAAGGAAAAAGCGAATTCAAAATCTCAAAGTGTAGAGAGATGCTTGAGTTAATTGTAAATAAAGTAAGAGGGATCTATCGGGTAAAAATGATTGCCTAAGGCATTACAGGAACAAGGTGTGGGACAACATAGAATGATTTGATGATTTTTCTATCAAGGTAGTTTTGAGATATTACAACGATAAAGCTGATTCTTTAGCCGTGTCTGCATCTCTTCTCCTTCCTCACCCAAATTTCAAACAAGACAAGTATACCATTGAGATTGTGTATCGTCCAAGTGTTCCAGATAATTTAGCACATTGGCAAGTGTTCAATGATGATCAACAGATACTTTCTTTTCTTGAGAAAGCTGATAATTTTAGCGAGCTTTATTTTGAAGGATCAGAATCAGATTTCCTTGAGTCCATCTCAAATTCATATCAAGAGATTGATGGTGAATTCATCCACTCAAAGGCAATAAGATTCCAAAGGCATTGGTTTCTCTAGAAGGTCTATTTTACAAACATGACCATTTTATTCAGGGTAAAAGGTAAGCTGAAGGTGCTTCCTCATCAGAGGTAGATCAAGTTAATCTGGGCTCTTCTAACCAACCACGGATGGTAAACATCGGAAAATGTTGTTCTCCTGAGGAGAAAGGAAGATTCACTTCACTCCCGAAAATATATACAAATGTCTTAGCATGGTCCTATGTAGATCTGAAGTCTTTCAAGCTTAAGGATGTGCAACATATCCCTTTGAAGTTTGATGTCAAACCCTACGAGGTAGAGAAGCAAAGGCATTACAACCCAAATATCTTAGGGACTATTCTTACATAAATTCAAAAGATGTTAGATGCAAGAATTATCTTCCCAATTCATCATTCTACATGGGTTGCTAACATCATTCTTGTCAGAAGAAGAATGGTGAGATCCGGATTTGTGTTGACTTCTGGAACCTTAATCAGTCTTCATTAAAAGACAATTACTCATTGCCTATCATGGACCAAGTATTGCAGATGGTCACTGGATTAGAAATGTTATCCATGCTTGACGGATTTTCAGGGTATAATCAGATCGAGGTAGCCATTGAGGATCAACATAAAACAACATTCACCACCCCATGGGGGACCTTTTCTTATAGGAGAATGCCTTTTGGTTTGATTAACGTTGGAGCCACATTTCAAAGAGCTATGGACCTAGCTTTCTAGAGATTTGATGGGCAAGGTCATAGTTGTATATTTGGATGATTTGATGGTCTTCTCTAAGAATCTAAGTGATCATTATGATCACCTAGAGTAGAGTACTCATAAGATGCAGGCCTCATGGGATTTAATTATATCCTAAAAATTCCATGTTTGGAGTAATAGAAGGTAAGTTCTTTAGGTCATATCATGACTAAAGAAGGAACCAAGATTGACCCCAGAGCGGGTTAAGGCCATCCAAAGCCTTAGCCTACCTACAAGAAAAGCTGGGTACATTCTTTTTGGAAAGGTCAATTTCCTAAGAAGATTCGTACAGAATTTTGCGATAAAACCAAGGATATCCTTGGGATGATGAAAGGTAAGAATCCATTTCGATGGAGCAATCGAAGGAAAGATTGCTTTTGAAGAATTAAAAGAGAAATCACTCACACTCATATTCCGGTATGCCCAAACTTTAAGAAGGATTTAATCATGTACAAACTATGCTTCCGCACATAGAGTATCATCTATCCCGATGCAGGAGAATGAAGAAGGAATCGAAGCTCCCATTGCTTTCATGAGCTTCCCACTAAAGGAACATGAATTGAAGATGTCGTAAATTGAAAAGCATGCTTATGTAGTGGTGAGAGAAGTAAAGTATTTCATGTATTACGTGTTGAGTTCTCACACTCTCGTTCTTATTCCCGATATCTGCTTAGCTTAAGTCCATTTTGACTCAACAAGAGTTGGGTAGTCAACGGGTTAATTAGATAGCCAAAGTCCAAGAATATGGCTTGGATATCAGACTACCAAATTGGTACGAGGAAGAGGCTGTGCCAATTGATCGCAGAAAATAATTTTGAGAGATGTAAGCGAAGAAGTCAAGACACTTCTTCGGAATTGCCCATGGTGCTTTTTGTAAGCACAACCTGATGAATGGTATGTAGATATCGCTTTATTTTTAACTTATGGAAAATTTCCCCCACATTTAAGCCAAAAAGATAAGAGGATAGTTAAATTAAGGTCCTGTAAGATACATTCTATGGGATAATGGTATATACAAGAAGGGTATCGTTGGTGTATTCTGCATTGTGTTGATAAGTCTCAAATGAGATAAGGTTGCTAGAATCCTTCCACATTCTAGCATGCAAGATGACACTTCTCTTCCTCTATGATGGCTTACAAGATCTTATGGGCAAGGTACCATTGGCCTACTCTCTTTCGAGATTCAACATAATGGTTGGCTAAGTGTGAAGCTTGTCAACATTTCGTTGGCTGTCCTAAACTCGGTAGCTCTTCCATTGAACTCTTGACTTGGGAAATGGAGATGAAAGACAATTATGAGTCAATTTGTGCTCCTCAATTTGATACACCAATGTTTGATGTGGATATGGAGCAGTTAGATAAGCTGGATGAATTCCTCAATGACGAACATGAAAGTGAAAGCATGTATTTTTCTTCCACATTGTGCGAATAAGTTCATGAATGCAAAAGAAGAAAAGTTCTTGAATATCCTTTGGACATCTTCAATTTTGAGAAATCTGTTATGGTGGACTATAGTAGGGAAAATATTGAGTTGACTCATGTTCGGAGAGTTGTTCGCAGAAAGAGCATTGAGTATGTGTTCAAAATTAGCTTGTTCACATCACTTTAGAATATTCACCAATGTAGAATGAGAGTTTATATGGAAAAATGCACCCAAGGTAAAGATGAACTTTAGGTGATTTCAAATAATGATTGAGCAAGGCATCTTAAAAGTGGGAGAAGGTAGTTGGAACTCGAGACTCTTAAAAGTATGATTTCCCATGCTTAGTAAACTTTTGTTGGACATTGTTATCTCGTTTTAGTGATTTCAGCTAAAATGGAGATAACAATAGGAAATTTTTGAAAAGATCTCTTGTAAGTTCCCCTTTGAAAGATATTTTTGGGTTTTCAGGTTTTCATTGCATGAAAACATGTTTCTTGAATGTTACATGTCTCATGTTTCCTGAAACCCGAAACCCGATTATCTAAGTCCATTATGTCAGGTTTTCAGAACTTTAGCATCGGAACATGCTTTTCCAAATGCATGTTTTATGTCACTTGTTTCCCGAAACCGATTGCCTAACCATTGTGTCAGGTTTGCAGAACTTCCAAACATTGAAACATGCTTTACCAAATGCATGTTTTATGTCTCATGTTTTTCAAACCTAAAACCCAAATTGAGTCTTTATCCTTTGTATTGGGTTTTGATGCTTCAAGCATGATGACATGTCATTAATGTCTAGTTGTCTGGTAGTTGGCACACGTGTCAAGTGAGGTGTAATTAATGCTAGTTATTATAAATAGCCGATTTTCCACGTCATTTGTTACCTTATCGATTTTTCTTGTTGCGTCAGATTTTTGTTGATGCTTCTTCTCCTCCCAAACCCGATCGAGCTTCCTGATCGATTTTGACAACTCATTTTTGATCATTTTTCAAGCTAATTGAAGGTATTCTTCTCTTCTTTCTATTTAGAAGATTTTTGGGTTATTTTTGAAGTGTTTTCTTGGGGTTTCCATTCCATTTTCTCCCTCATTTCTGGTTTAGGGTTTTGGGTTATTTTCCTTATTTCTTGTCTTTTTCCCATGTGGGTTCTTGTTTGAAATTCACCCCTAGGTTATTTACTTATTTTTCATAGGGTGTAACTTGTAGATTTCAAAATGATTTTTGGAATTCCTAAGTGATCACGAGGCGGGAATTTTTCATATTCTGACATGTCAGAAACCCGATATACTTGTTTCGGGTTTTACAGGGTGTTTAACATCTCACTTTCTCTACCTTGTTTCGGCATTTCAATCTACTTGACATCCTCCAGTTCCGCAAATGTGTGTCGAGTTTTCCCACTTGTCCAAAACTTCCTCGCTTCCGCAAGCATGTGTTGTGTTTTCCTTGATGTTCAAGATGTCCTAACTTCCGACATACACTCCATTGTGTCAGATTTCTAAAGGTGTTTTGCAAGTCTCAAAATCCAAATGCAAGGTGGCGGGTCGTGCACTTGTCCAAGAAACTTTCACACCCGATTTCTCTTCCAGAAATCATCAAGGTATTTCTTCTTCGAGACTCCTCATGTCGACCTGACCAATCTAAGGATAAGTTAAGAAAGATGAAGTATAAGTATCAAAAGATGGAGTCTTCTTCTTATGTAAGCTACAATTATGACATCCGGGACACAGAGCTTGGCAATATAGATATGGAAGACTTCTGGAAAAGAATTGAGGATTCTTCTCTAGAATTCATGGATGAAGTCAATAGCCGCAGCGGTCTCCCTCTTGCAGCAAGATTTCCAATATCATCTCAATTCCATGAATTCATCCCGCATGCACTTCTAACTATGACTCGGCCTCCCCGCTCGAGAATAAATCAAGTAGGAGAGTCTATAGTAAAATTGGACGAAGACTACTTTGATCAACTCCTAAAGTTGCCCAAATTGGTGGAGTTTGTTGATTTAAACTTTCAATTAGCACAAAAGGCTTGGGACAAAGATCAGGAAGACTGCATCAAGCATGTAAACAAGAAGTTCTTGATCAAGGCTAAGCCAACCATTTCTAGGTTTCCCAAGTCGGTCCCTAGAAAAGACTTTATTCTCGAAATCAGTGATATCATCACCTTGTTGAGTTGACTATTTGGAATCCTAGAGTTGAAAGATTTCCAAGGGTGGATGTACCAGTTCATGGTCATCATAAAGAAGAATGACCAAGGGATTGATTGGGGTAGCCTAATAAGTGATGAGATAGACTTCCAAATGAAAACAATCTTGTCTATCGGTAAGTTCAATATGATGTCATACGTCACCTATGCAAAGAAAGAGGCATGAGGAACTACCTGAGGGCTAGACGAAAAGGGAAACTGAGCAAAAGAAAACATATATAAGTACTTCCTCATTTGACAATAAAAGGGCCTAAATACCAATATAGAAGAATAAACGACTCCTTCTATGAAAACATTTGTAGGTTAGATCCCGATCGAGGAAAAGAAGGGTTTCGATGAAGCATGGGACGAAGTGTCAAAATGGGGTTGCATCTTCTTACAATTCAAGAAGTTTTCTTATATTCGTGTGGTAAGGTTCGTGGTAACCCTTTGCATTTGCCCTGTGTTCCTGTGTGACAAACCGATCCTAATGGAGTTAGTCGACAATTGTTGGATTTTCAAAAATTCAAACAAAGCAAAAAGTCTGTCATCTCCTTCCCTATTTCCATTAGAAGGTATACATGTTCTAAGGTGGTAAAGGCCAAGAATGTGGTGCATGAGCTTTAGGATAAATCAAGAAACATATGAATCTCGTGGAGGGATTTGACATCCGAGGAGTTCTCAAGTCATATGGAACCAGATCTGCATGTGCCCAATGTGGAAGACATCCGGGTTGATCTTTAGGATGAAGTTTCCATCCGAAGAAAAGACAACAAAAGAATGATGCTTCAAGAAATTCAGATGTTGGATCTATCTCGATATCTACGAAGGCACATGCGGACAATGAGAAAAGAAAGGAGAAAATAAAGGATCTCGAATCATCCGCACTCCTTGACAAGTGGTTGAGATATTGATTCACCTCCTCCACCAAAGAAAGGAAAAATTCCTTTAGAAGACGAGGTTGGTCACCCTCTTGATCCTCCTCTTGTTGAATGCTCATCATAGGTAAATCTCTTTTTCTTCTCAAGCTTTGAATTCGAGTCCTTACCTCCTCTCCTTCAATCTTTCTCACCACTTTCATCACCATGGCCAACATCTTCTCGACCTCTCATTGCTAGACCTAAGATAGCCATAGATATGCCTCCTCCTTCTAGACCTTCATTCACCGAATCTATCCCCATGGTCACTACACTTGCAAAGCCGTCACTACTCCACAAGTAAACCTTCCTCCACTGCGCAGATGTAACCGTAACACCGCCAATACGAGAAACTTATTCCACTATACCCTAATGGTTATTTGATCGTAATCCAAGGAAAAGGAATGTGGTAGTTCCTCTACTAGCCTTTGACTTCATTCTCCCAAGGTCTCCCCGCCAAGTATTCCAAGAAACCTAAAACAGTTTCAAGGGTTTTAGTTGATGCCTGGGAATAAGTTTGCAGAGATCGCCACTCCCCAACCCAACAAAACCAAGGAGGATATAATGGTCACCGAATATCGAATTGCAAGGGTTGATCGTGTAAAGTAACAATAGAAGGAATCCAATAGGATGCACAGATGCCATGAATGTGTTGTACGGTAGAGTCAAGGAAACGAAGGTGAGTAGAGATGAGCTAAAGGAGAAAGTTGAACGGTTGAAGGAAGTATTGCTCAAGCTCTCAAAGCCTTCTCGGTCGATACCATCATCTTCTACCCCGCTCTTATCGAGTTCAATTTCTCATCAATACATATTATTGAAAAGATCAACGAGAAGGGGAGAATAGTTGATGAATGGATTTAGAGGTTACTCCTACAAGGAAGAAAGGTCATGATGACACAATGGAGGTTTATAAATCCTTGGAGGAGATAAAGAAGGATGGTGAAAAAAATGGATGATGAATTTTATAGAAGTTGAAACCTTGAGTTAAATTTGGAGGCTCTCAATGCGCTAAAACAGTTCCATCCGTATCTTAATAGAAGGAATCATCTCGTATGGGGATAAGCATTTCTAGCTAACCAAAGCCACCAGATTCGGGATAAAGATTCTCGATGAATCTTGGAGCAAGTTAAGGAAATATAGAGATTAGTTAGGTGATGCCACCAATGACATAGAAGAGGAGCAGTCTAGAATCTTTGCCAAGGTGTTGGATGAAAGTGCGACTATTCTACCTCATTGATGATTTCTATAAACAAATCCAAGAATCAATCGAGCATGAACTAACTTCCATCTTCGATCTAACAACCATTGACAAGTTCATAAGGATTGAGAATGTTTTGGAATCACTAAGGAAACTCAATAAGAGATTGATGAAACTTCTTGGCAACGTAAGTGACACTCAGAAACTTTTGGGGTTCCGAGTGACTATTCCAGATGTGCCATATGAAGAAGGTTTGAGATGTAAGGCATAACTGGAAATTCCAGGAAATTAAAGACAAACAAGCTTCACTAGAGGAAGACAAGGATGACAAAACAAAATAAGCATAATGCTACATGTCATTTCCATCCAAAATTGAGATGTCTTTTTTTTTTTCGTTTCATCATATAGGAAGCAAATTTTGACTTGTTCTCTGCGTGAGAGTCAAGTAAAATAGGACTCTTGTTAAATGACTATTTTCTAGGATTTATCCTATCTTCTCTCTACTCTTTCTATTATAAATATGGGATGTACATTTCATAGAGGGATAGATTTTTAGAATATTAAGAGTTATTGTGAAGAAGAAGAAAAAAATTTGTATTTTCTTTTTAATCATCGAGGAATAGAAACATGTGTTATTTTACAAACTTTGTGTTGTGGGATTCATCTATCTTGAGAGATTGTTCTTACGTCCAAAATCTTAAGCTATCCTTTGTTTAGTATTCTTGATCATTTTAATCATTTCAAATATTACACTCATTATCTAAAACTCATATAAGTATTTCTTGATCGTGTTTGCTTGAAAGAAAATGCATTCCTCTCATTCCCTTCCCACACTGTTTTTGTCCATAATATTTTACCTTCTAAGCCATTCTCATGTTGATATGGATTTCGGGATTGTGTCCCAACCCCAATGGTTAGAATAGTGTGAATATTGTAAATATTATTTCTGTGTTTTAGATTAGTAATAAATAGGTTGCCTCACATGTCTTTGAGGAGGGATTTGATCCTGTGTCGTGTTTGAACCTCATATTTTGGCCTAACAAAATATTCAACCAACATTTTGGGACTCCTGGGAATACGGATTGATAAGACTAAGCTTATCCTTTGGTGTCCGGAAACTTCGTATTTGCCTTATTTTGGTAGATCCATTTTCTAGTTCAAGGTCGGCCGTAAAGATATTCACTCGGTCAAGCCGAGCTAGGGGGTGAAAATGATCTATTATTTGATCCGCTATACCAACACAATTTCATACTTTCCCCCAAAAGTGTTGTATCTAATCGAGCAAGAATTTCTTCACTTATCCGAAGAATTCGGGTTCCTCAAGAACAAGAAAATTCTACAAATTTCACCATTGCATTATTCTTGTCGATACTCAGATTCATGTGCACACTTCATTCGAAGGATGGCAACATAACTGTGCCTTAGGGGTGTGGCTATTTGTCCTCTTTCCCTAACACCGTCGTTGCATGATCTACCACATGGATCTCATAAGAATATTCCTAAGTTCAACAATGATGGGAAGAAGTAGCTCGATGAACACATCGCTTCATTCTTTGTAGCGTGCGGCATCCTTGGAGTATCTCATGAAGATGTCTTTGTTCAACTCTTCATTGAAACATTGCATGGCGTAACAATAGAATGGTTCTACCATCTTCGAATGCATGTATTACCAACTAGGCTACCATGAGATCGGTATTTGAAGCAAGTTTCAAACTAGTGAAGATTCTCACACCTTGTTAGCCCAACTTACACATATAAAGAAGGAGTCTCATGAGCCCAATGTGGGACTTTGTGGTAAAATTTAAAAGCTGATTCGGAAGATTCCAGATCTAGTCGTTCTCACGCTTGAAAATCGAAGTGTTTCTTCATCAACGCTTAGCCACGATGTGATATTCTTATTAACAAGGTTTGTTATCCTTGATTTGGCTATTGCTCAAGCTATAACCACTTTGAAATAGAAGATGATCTCATTATCGTCGGAAAGATCAAAAGAGAGTCCTCTAAGCGTAAAAATAAAAGTTCTTCTCAAAGTACTAATGATCCTATGATCCAAAAGATGGCTAATGACTTGATCGCTTTGAAGAAGCAAATGTCTCAATAGGTGACCAACGTTCCTTATCGGGATATTCCTAGATGGAATTTCAATAATGCCAATGGTGCTCCCATGAGAGATAGGAATCGGTTCATCGCCGCTCAACCAAGGTGGCCATTCAAGCTCCTCCTCCGTCAACACAACCTGTGGAAATAGTTTAGGAAGATGAAGAACCAAAAGATCAAGGTTCTCACGAAGCTTTTGAAGCTTCAGGATATGCTGATGAGTCTTTTGATGATTTAGCTGGTGACTCCAACATTGGGTACTTGGAATACGAGGAAGACCAATGCAAGCATGATGGTCAGTCATTTGAAGTCTTGACTCGAGCTCAATCTCGGTAACCCCAGAAAGCTTGATTGAAGGCTCCAAGGAGAAAGGTAAAGAAACTCCCATGGTTATGGCTAAAAGAGGCTCTCCTATCTTAGTGCAAGCTCAAAAGGAGTCAACTAAAAAGGTAACTTATTCCTCTAATTTCTTTCTTTCTCCTCTCCCAAGACTAGTACCTCGGCTTAGACCAAAGTGTAATTAGAAATGAGCCCACCATCATTCCTTCATATACCACTTTCGACATTATTGATCATGCAAAGAAAACTAAGATCTAAATGTCGGAAGCCGAGTACCTTCAGTAAAATCCTGAGAAATTTGAGAAACTTGCCAAATTCATTAGAAGCAAGGATGATATCCCTTCATCTTCAAAAGGCATTTTCCTAGTCCCACTTAGCCTTTACCTCGTAATAATATGACCTTTTTACTTCTTCAAGAAAGATTGAACCATTTTATTTGTCCTTACTTATAAACGGGTTTAAACTCAACAATTGCATAATTGACTCAGGAGCCTCTGATAACGTGATGCCTACAAAAGTAGCCCATGCCCTTAGAATTACCTTGACTAAATCTTATGGGCAAGTGTTACTCCATGGAAACCAAACAAGTCCCCTTGATTGGCTAAATCAAGGATGCACATAATACATTTGTCGCATTTACGAAAAGAGAGTAAAAATGACTATCCCGGTTGCCGATATCCCGATTGCTTATGGTATTCTCTTAGGAAGAGGTTTTTGCAAAGATGTCGGAGGAGAAGTCAATATGGGTGGTCCAAAGCTAAAATTCTAGTGAATGGATTTCCTCATGTCCTCCACCACCTGAAGCGCAAGTGAAGTACCTAGTCACTAAATCAGATGACCCCAAAGCTCAAATTATCTTCAAAGACGTAGGCTTGGGACATTATTTATTGACATCGAGGTGGCTTCCATAAGTATCAAGGAAGAAGATCCTAATTCTATTTAGATCCTCGAGTTCGACAGAGAGCTTCGATCACTGGTCGACCACCTTGGTGTGGTTCTTATATCTCCAAATTTTGAGATCTTTCCTCCGCCTTCAAGTGTGGTTTGACAATACTAATAACATGGCCAAATGCAAAGCTTTGTTATTAGGATTAAAAATGGAAAGGCAAAAGGGAAGTCAAAATCTCAAAGTGTAGGAGATGTTGAGTTGATTGTAAATCAAGTAAGAGGGATCTATCAGGTAAAAAATGATCACCTAAGGCATTACATGAACAAGGTGTGGGACAACATAGAATGCTTTAATGCTTTTTCTATCAAGGCAATTTTGAGAGATTACAACGATAAAGATGATTCTTTAACTATGGCTGCATCTCTTCTCCTTCCTCACCCAAATTTCATACAGACAAATATACCATTGAGATTGTGTATCATCCAAGTGTTCCCGATAATTTAACACATTCGCAAGTGTTCAATGATGATCAACAAATATTGTATTTTCTTGAGAAAGCTGATAATTTTAGCGAGCTTTATTTTGAAGGATCAGAATCATCTTTCCTTGATTCCATCTCAAATTCATATCAAGAGATTGATGGTGAACTCATCCATTTCAAAGGCAATAAGATTCCAAAGGGATTGGTTTCTCTAGAAGGTCTCTGCATTTACAAACATGACCATTTTATTCAGGGTAAAAGGCAAGCTGAAGGTGCTTCCTCATCTAAGGTAGATCAAGTTAATCTGGGCTCTTCGACTAACCACGGATGGTAAAATTTTGAAAATGTTGTTCTCCTAAGGAGAAAGGGATTCACTTCACTCCCCGAAAAGATATACAGATGTCTTGGCATGGTCCTATGCAGATCTAAAGTCTTTCAAGCCCAAGGATGTGCAACATAGCATCCCTTTGAAGTTTGATGTCAAACCCTACAGGTAGAAGCAAAGGCATTACAACCCAAAGATCTCAGGGACTATTCTTGCAGTAAATTCAAAAGATGTTAGGACGTAAGAATGATCTTCCCAATTCATCATTCTACCTAGGTTGCTAACATCATTCCCTTCGGAAGAAGAATGGTGAGATCCGGATTTGTGTTGACTTCTGTAACCTTAATCGGTCTTCATTGAAAGACAATTACTCATTGCCTACCATGGACCAAGTATTGCAGGGCATTTATCACTGGATCATAAATGTTATCCATGCTTGAGCCGAATTTTTGGGGTATAATTAGATCGAGGTAAATGCATCGAGGATCAACATAAAACAACATTCACCACCCCATGGGGGACCTTTTTTTACAGGAGAATGCCTTTTAGTTTGATTAACTCTGGAGCCATGTTTTAAAGAGCTATAGACCTAGCTTTTAGAGAAGGTCGAGTGGTATTCCAATGCCAGAATTGGTGAAAACGACCACTTACTAAAAATAGTAAGTTCCCAATATGGGTACCTGCTATAAATAGTAAGTCATCCAAAAGAACGATTAGGAAAGAACAATGTACACAAGGGAATTCATACAAGCTAATCTCACCGGTGCGGTCAAAAAGGGCAAAAATCACTATTTACTAAAAATAGTAAGTTGTCTCTTAGGCACTTATTATTAATAGTAAGTCATATCAAAACAGGTACCTAATCTTTTGGCGAGATGATTCTAGGATCTTCATAAGGAGTTATGAGGTACACAAATACTCATTAAAAATATAATATAATCCTATACAAGGTGGAATCATCATATTCTTCAAAAAATCTTGGCGTTTTTCAATGGAGCTCATTCTTTGTAGAGATAGTTGACAATCCCTGATTAAAATGGGTCATTTTAGGAGGAATTAAAATATTAGACCCATCCCATTGATCTTGGAAGGTTTTTTGGAGTCAAAATCATATAAAATTTCACCCAAACATACCTCTTGGAGCTCCGACAATTTCAATTTCACGCTCCCTCTCCCGGTGGGCTAAATTCTAAGGTTCGCCTCTCAAAAGTGCATGATACATTTTTGTGCACCTCATGTCCCTTTGTAAAGGTGAAATGGGGACATGAAATTGTGCCCATGCATAATTTTTCTCTATTTCTCCATTTGATCCCAATTTTTTGCATTGCATGTGTATTGGTACTCCCCAGCTCTCCCTCTAGTTTCAGGTCTTGAAGTGCAAAATCATGCCTCTAGAACAAAGCGGGTTTTTTGTCCCTCTCATCCCCTTAGTGCAATAGGGACAGTAAAATGCACCCATGCATAAATTTTCCCTACTACTTTGTTCGTCATGAAATTTTTTTACATTATGTGTGGCTTGCCTTGCTCTATCATGTCATATAGTTCCTGGATACACATTTTCCACCTTAGTGCACTTATCGAAGATAGTATATGTCCATGGTGAGATATACTAATAAAAATAAAGTGGATAAAAATGGAAATGCATCATCATCATATGAGGATTGAAATGTGCCAAAGGGTTAAAAAGGTCATTTTTAGCAAAAAGGGTTGTAAGATGATCTCATAACTTAAACAAAGAAATGAAACCTCCATGAGGGTCAAAAAAGAAATAATGTTTTTAAAATCTCATTTAGCCAACATGAGGTATCTACACATCATGGATAAGGAGGATATTATGGTCATGAATCAACATCATTCTTCATCACAGAGAGCTTCTTCATCGGAATATGCAAGAATAGGTGATGGTGATGTCACTTACATGGATCTCAATAGTGTCTTTCAACACTCATTTCATGTTTCAGTTTGTCTGTGTGAGGTGGAGTTTGTGATTAACATCGTCATACTGTTCATGACATGTCCCATCAAGACGTTCCATTCATCTTAGCAAGGTGGTCATGTTGTAAATATCATAACAGGGTCATTTTTGAGCTTCTATCTCTTGAAAGGATCTTCATGAGTGGTGTTCATGGTCCTTTGGTGAAGTTATTCAATGCCGGTGTTTTAAAAACATTTTACCCAAGGTGTCCGTGGACCATCCGAAGGGTTTTCTTGGGTGTAAAGAGTTCATGGATTTAGATTTCATCACATTGGAACATTCCATTGAGTCATCTAGAAGGATCAATGGACTTCATCAGAGGTGGATTCTTCGTCATCGACATAATTCTTCCTCCTTATTTTTGCTCTCTCTCTCTCTCTTTCTTCTCTCACCCCCAAATTTCTCTCTCTTCAATGTTATAATTCTTCGTGAGGGCGTACTTTTAATATGTCCTTAATGAAATTAAAAATAAAATTATGTTTCTAATGTAAAAGTCACCTTTATGTTATAAAAAGGGACTTAATATTTTCCTAGGAAGTTGAAAAGTTTTAAGTTGCGCGAGGACATATGAAAAGTCATTGGGGGTATATGAAGAGTCATATCTCTTCTTATAAAAGGAAAATACCTCCCATTCTCAAGGGGTTGTTGGTTGCATATTTGTGAATTCATGAGAGAGCATTTTCCTACTTGTGGAAGAACAAAGAGTTAGCCAATTTTCTTCTATTTTCTCCTCACTACTTTTCCTCCATTCTCCTACTATGTACAACTCTAATTGAAATGCTAATGAAGGAAGAATTTTCTATTTTCCAAGGCATATGAATGTGTGCATCTTTGTATGCATGGTTTCCTCTAGCCGAGTAGCATTGAATTTTTGGTTATTTCTTCTCTTTAATGCATGTGATGAAATTTATAACTAGTGTGTGTAGGAATCTGAGTTTCTACTTGCAGAATTAGTTCCCCTACCTTTTATTTCTCACTCCCTTTCTTGCTCTCAAGATAAAGTCATTTTTAGCAAGCGATTGCTATATTTTCCCCAGTGGTGGAGTGCCCCGTGTAATCCTTGACCACAATAACACCAAGAAAAACTCACCATTTCATGTGCATGAAAATACGAAAGTTGCACCTTCTAAGTAGAGGGACTTCGACTCCCAGTGTGGCAACAAACCCACAAATTTATCCACGAAAGTTTTTCTCACCAACAATTTTTGTACCCACCATGGGGCATATTTAAGCATCATCGCACCTAAATAATGACTTCAAAAAAATTAAAAATAAAATTCAAAAAATCCAAAAATCAAAAATTGGAATTTGAAAATCCACATGAGCCCTATGCCTCAAAACCATGGCTATTCTAGGTAATCCTCCTATTGAAAGACTTGAATTACTTTTCCACATTCAAGAGGATATTACTTCATATTTGCGAAAAATAATCGGCATAACAGAAAATTTTCACTCAATACTTCATTTCCACAAGAGTATTGGACCTTAAAGAAGAATGTGTCATTGAATTAGAAATAAAAAGTCGATTCATGCACCTCAAAGAAGAGCATAGTTTTTCAAACCTGGAGGATGAAAGATATACACATCAATAAAGGAAAGGAGGACAACTGACCCTATCTTGAGTAACTTCAAAGAAGATAAGAGCTACTCAAAAATATGATCTCTCCCTTCTTCAAGAAAACATTTCCATCGAAGTCCAAGAATCATCAACCCATTGGACATTGAATTTACTGAGAAATTAACGAGAACTGAAGACATCACCAACGTCGAAACCAGAAGAAGAATATAGGGAAAGAGAAGCAAGAGTTAAAGCAGAGATAAGATCCCAAATTGAAGATATAAAATTATCTCAAGCCAAAGTAGATGCAAGAGCGTAGCCAAAGCCACAATATTATAAAGGTTAGAATCTAGAATAAGAAATAGAATGGCGGATCATGGTCACGAAGAGCGCATGCCAAATGTAACATGGGGTGGGAATATTGGCCCACTTGCACTTGCTCAACTCTCCATGAGCTACCAAGAGGTTTGAGGAAGAACTTCCCAAAATTCAAAGGAGATGGTTCCCAACTCCCAAAGAGCATGTAGTGGCATTAATCACTACTTGAGGTGTATTGGGTGTAGAACATGAAGATTTTCCATCCAACTCTTTTTGGAATCACCTTTGTAGGTGAAAGTTGTCGAATGGTTCTATATATTACCCCCAAGGTGTATCACTTGTTGGGAAGACATAAGAATCAGATTTGAACATAGGTTCAAGACTACAAAATATTGTCATGATCTTTTGGTCCAGTTGTTGTTAATTAGATAAAATTTTCTAACTAGTGGTAGTGACATATAATTAATCTAATCTAGGAGGACATATAAACGCAACAAATAAATTTACTAAGACAACATGTAAATGTACTAAATAATATAACTAGTAAAAATTAAAACCTAATATGCAAGAAGGGAAAGGAAAGAAATTAATTGATAACAAATGACTATCAAACAATTTTGTAGAGGTAACTAGAAAAATCAGGAACAAAAACGATTGTGCAGGATGTCGAAAAGGATGGAGCTAGAGGATCTAGCTAGACTAGAGCACCTTGGGAGGTGCGGGAACCTGTGGGTGCCCTGATATTTGCAAAATCTTTGAATCTAGTCTTCACAGGGCCAAAAGGAAATCTACAATGTTTTCTTCTGTCACATTAATTCTACGGTATTGTGTCGGGTTTCGCCAATGAATCAAGATGGAAGAAAGACCTGCAAGACCCCAAAACAAATATCAAACCCTAAAAATAAAAATGTATATGAAGAGGGGTCGATCATTCTCAATCGCCACAATGGTGTACTTACTAACGAGCATTACAATACATCTCGAACCCAATGCAGTTCTATGTGCAAGTGTGTGTGAACATGCCCTAGGTTTCTCTTGTTTGATAGAATTATTTGTGAAGTAGAAAGCAATAACTATGTGTATAAAATGTAATAGAATGTGTGCATGACTAATATAGAATCCCTCCCCTATGAAGTGTGATGCGAGATGTCCTATCCTTTTGCCTTGATGATGGAGCTATGTGGATGTAAGTGATCTCTAATGAAATAGAAGGATGCAACTCTAGATGGAGGATAATAGTAATTGATGTTAGGTCCTTCATTATGGTCTCATAACTTTATATTTATAGGGTTCTCTTGATCCAATTTTGTAATTAACCTTGAAATGACTAACCACAAGAAAGATAAAGATGAAAAATGGCTAGAAGAGGCCCAAAAATGGCGAGAAAGTGTAAAAAGGACCAAAGCACCCCTGGTGGGACTAGGGTGCCCACGGGTGCCCCAGTACTAATTTGGGTTCCCAATGAGGATAAAATAATGCAAGATGTCAGGAAATGGCTGGCACATGGGTATAATAGGTCATAAATGACAAAATAAAATAAATAAGATTGAAAAAGGATGGGGTTAATTAGTAATTTCTTCACTCAAGGACCTTCGAATAGTAATATGAGACCAGGATAAATAAATGTCTAAAGTGCATGATTTTGTGACTAAATTTTACCCCCACTTTATGTTGATGAATGGAAAGCTCGGTAATATAAAGTAGATAGAGATGCATACCTGATGTCTATGAAGAGTGTAGTAGAAGTGTGTTGAAGGACTAGAAAAAGTGTGGAATGATAAAAAGATAGAGGAGCGTAGAAACTAAAAATGAAAAATGTGTAAAGAAAAAGTGATGAGAGTGAACCTAGGGAGAAACACATGTGTGTAGCTTCCGTAATGTGTAGTGTACCTGCATGGTTAGTAAATCATGTGTGTTCTCATGGAGTGTTGTTTTACATCGTTATTATTGTTATTATTGCCCCATTTGACTTCTTGTTTCTCATATGGTCATACCTGCAAGGTTAAAATGATCAAGTAGTCAAATATGTATGTATGTATGTGTAAAAATTCAATGTAAAAGATGCATGTGTATTAAAATATGTAAAATACGTAAATGCAAATGGAAAATTTAAATGTAAATGGAATATGTGCACTGATCATGTCGAGAGAGAAAGAGTAGAAGTATATCATGTCTAAGAGTTTTTGGTGATCTCATGCCATAGACCAAAGAAGTGTAGAGAGGAAATGCTCTGTGTCCTCCAAGCTTTAACTACTTCCCTAAACTATGTGTAGAGATCTCTATACATCCTAATTTTTAGGTGATCGACACCACTTTGGATGAAGTATTGTTAAGGGCACACCCACTATAACCTCCAAACATGTAACTACTTCCCAAAATTCTAAAGACACCATGTTATCTAAAAGACAATGTGTATGGGGTTCGTAGTGGAACCTGGTATTAACCCACTCATTGTATGTAACCCACAATGTCAAGGGCAGAAAGTGCATCGAGGCCGGGAATCGATGTAAATACATTGTGTTAGTATGTAAAACCCCCAAATGATTCCCCCCTCTTTAGGGGCACATGCAACGCCATTGATGGGAGACATGCAGCCCCGAAGAGGGCCAACCACATGTATGTTGTAATTTTGAATAGTACTTGGTAGAAACCAAGGCATGCACAAACAAGAAGGCTAGCCAAAGATAAGTGAAAACACGCATGCATGTAGAAAATAGTGTATAAGCTCGAAAAGAGTATGTAATGCAAACATGAAAGAAGACAAGTAAGCCCACAAAGTGGGATGTAAACATGGGACATCACTCATGATTTCACAAGATACACAAGTCCATTATGGTCGCAAATAATAAACAAGTGTGCACACTCAAACAAGGGCAAGGCCCAGTAAAAAATAACAGAGCAATATAATCAAACAAGTATGGAAACCAATATCCCTGCATAATAAATGTTACACATGAAACACTCATTAGCATGTTAGAAAGATAGCTAGTATGTCAAAATCATGTATATGAAATTAATGTAAAGTGTTAAGTATAAAATGAAATATTAACACTGGAAGAGATGAAATTGGATGCCCCAGGTGAACATTGGTAGAAAGGTATACAATGAACATCCATCTTGCGTGTAAGAGACATGTATCTGCGATCAAAACTAGAAAAATATGTGAACGCGTATGTGTGTATGATATAGATAAATGACATACAAGTAAGCTAACTAGCATGTGTAATAAAGTGATCATGAACAACAAAAGTAAGCAAGAGTATAAACAACCATAATATGCAGCATGTTGTGGATGGATGGAATGGAATGAAAAATAGAGTGATAGGAGCCACATGCCCTCCGAGTAAATGGAAATTTATGTAGTGAGGTTCATTTCCCTCTCATCAATAAAGAATGAACCGTAAATGAGATTTTTCATCGGGAAATGATCGAATAGTGTGTTATTTCTAGCGCCCTTTGATGTGATGAATGTGTAGGTGCAAAGTGATGAGATGTGACCTATAAATTGTGTTTGCATGAACCCTATAGCCGAAGTGTATATCATGACAAGATGAATGGATGAGTGATGATTTAGCACTAAGTGTATATCACTACAAAATGTAAGCGGGGTGTGGTGATGTAACCTAAGGTGTAGAACACTAGGAAATGATAGAATAGGTGATGATTTATCCTAAAGTGTATGTCATTAGATGAATAGTATGGAGTGGTGATGTAACCTAAGGTGTATACCACTAGAAAATGATAGAATAGGTGACGATTTAGCCTAAAGCATATGTCACTAGCCTAGGATTGTCACATGATGAAAGGTCGTGTGATGAATATAAGGTCCATTTGATTTTTAAACCCTTGGTAGTTGAGTATGGACCGAGGAACTAAAGTGCATCATCGGGTAGTGAGTGCAATGCATAGAAGACAATGTAATATATGTAATGATAATAGTCGACCATGTGAGGAGTGGAATGTGTAAGTATGCCAATGCAAGATGTAAAATACAAGGTAAATAGAATGTGTGATAATGTGTGATGTATAATAATTCAATCTATAATGTAGTGTAATAAGAGCGTAGAGATATAGTATGTAGATAGAATAATAATGTAATGTTAAAATCCTATGTGATGAAGACTAATATGATAGATATGGTGTGTAAATACATAAATTTCAAAATGTGGTAAATGAAATGTAGAATGTATGATGTATGATGCATAATGTGCAATGCAATGTGTAATGCCTTTAGTGTAGTGTGTGGGGTTCATGTCTAGTAGTCCGTCAATAATCAAGTGTGAACCATAGCTTTTGAGTGTGTCGTTGGGTATTGAGTCGACACTACAATGTGTATTGAGTATGCATATAAATGGTAATGCAAAGATGAAAGAGATGAAAATATGAGGGAGGAGATTGTGTTAGATGTCATGCCCCCAAGTATGTAAGTGATGGAATTCTAGTCAAAAGACACTAAGTGGATCCACGTAAGGAGTAGTTTCCTTAACAAAAGTGATGGGATGCGGAGGTGGTAATGTCGTGAGACAACTTGAGTGGAGGGGTATTTTCTTTACCAAGATGATTAGAAAATGGAAGTGGAGTAGGATGGTGAGAAATATTGAATGGTGGAAACTTTGGTGGTATTGATGATGCTACCGAAGGAGGAGGGTGATTGACTTTGAGAGATGGTTGTGCACCTTGACTTGGTAATGTTGTAAATGTATTGGTGTTTATAGGTGGTTGCTTAGGCGGTGCTTGTCTTTTCAAAGAAGGTGCATGAGGAACATTGGTGTGATGCTCATTAAGTGGAGAAGAAGCAACATCAGAAATAGGAGAATCATGTGATGGAACTATAATATTTTTTTGACTAGGAGGAGAATCATTATGTAAAGATGAGTGGTTGTCAATATCAAACATGTAATGGATAAGATAATTATCTAGAACTTCCTTAGAAATATTAGAAGAAGGCTCAATACTAGCCGCATGGTGTGGTATAGAAATTGTAGATGTGCAAGCAACAAAATGTTGTGTATTAAATGAGATAAATCTCTTACATTCAAGATGTTTGAATCTACTATTGTAAACAATAGCAATTGTTGTAATTATGTCCATTGATCCTATGATAGTTGTAATATGTACAAACTTGATGTTTTATAACGATAAGGAGGATAGAAATGATTAGGTGGAAAAGTGATCAACCGATGACTAAGAAGCTTACTAAAAATTTCATGTGGCATAGTATTATACTCAAACATAACAGGAGCTCAGAAATGATATGACTTGAGGTTCAACTAGATGACATGTAGTGGACATAGATTGCATATAAGATGTAGAAGGAGCACAAACATGTGATTGAGAAGCATCCTTAAGTGTTGAATTTCAGATCTAAGGGATGTAATGATTGATTCCATAGCCTTAAATTTGTCTTGAAATAAAGCATGTAGATATTTAATTGAATCTAATAGGGGTTGAGTAGATGGAGGATCACTAGGATCAGATTCGTCAGATAAACGATCGAATATAGAACTGATTTGGTGTGGCAGCGTATTGTCATCCAGATACATGCAATCTAGTTGTTTTTACAAAATATCCTGGCAATGAGGATATCTCTTAAGTAAAGTAGATAAAAAGTCAATGGGAGCCATGATAGATACCATATCAATTTAGATAATGAATAGTATATATAGGGGATTATAGGTAGTATTTCATTATCATTTGAGCATTTGAGTCTTATTATATGGTTTGGAGGTTGCCCCCTCGAAGTGGCGAAGCTATTCTAATTGCATATTGAGATCATTATTCTGAAATATTGTGTTATTTGGTGTTCTATTGTTGCTCTTAATCTGAATTATACAAGTAATTTCATTACAAGTGGTATCAGAGCTGCGATCTGGGCCGAAATTAGGGCAAAAACCCTAATTTTTTGTTTCCACCACATATTGCGAACCAGAGTGAATTGGTGGGAGATATTTTTACTAGTTGTGAAACATTTCAAGTAAGGTTCCTGAAAATTTTAGACTTTTTGATTTATTTTGCAAAAGTTATTACAAATTTAGGGTTTTCATAAAATCACTCCCTAGGGTGCAAATTGTGGAAAATTTTCAAGTTCTTTACATTTTCGGAAAGCTCTCAAAAAAATAGTATTAGTATCTTCTCTGTGTTTTTTCTTGTTCGGCTGAAATTGTATCGAAACCCTAAACCCTAAGGTTTGACATCATGGCGGGGCCTTCCACAAGAGAAAAAAAGAATCGGTTACTCGGGTAAAACCCCAGATAAAGATGGGGTAGTGATTGAAGAGATGGAGTCAGAAGGGGTAAATACAGATTCCTCAGCACTAGGGTTTACCTCAGTTGATCATAAGGTGAGCCAACTTGAGTATGAGTTGTGAAATGTATAATCTGAGATGGCCTCTAAAGGAGACATAGCCCAAATCAATCATCGGTTGGATGATATCATGCAACATGTAAAGGGTAACCAGTATGGCCCAAATCCGGCCCATATCAACCAAGGAGGACCTTCAGTTCAAAATCATGGACAAACTAACCATATTGGATCACTTTTCCAGTCCCATCAGAATCAAACTTATTCATGCAACCACGGAACATGATGCGAAAGTGGATATGCACAAATTTGATGGTAAGGATCCCTGAATTGGATAAATCAAATGGAGAACTTCTTTGAGTTACATCAAACACCATCAGGAAAAAAGGTGACATTGGCATCCCTATATCTTGAACCCGACCAATTTGTTTGGTATCGTTGGTTATGTGCTCAGAGGCAGAAGAATGGTCTAGGTGTCACTTGGATAGTTTTTACCGAGGAGTTGCAATTGCACTATAGTTCCAGTGTTTCAGAGAACTACTTTAGTCAATTAGAAAAGTTACGGAAAATAGGATCAGTCAAAGATTATGTGCATCAATTCCAAAACCTATCCTTAAGGGTGGAGAATATTCCAGAAGAGAATCTGAATGACTTGTTTCTTGGGGGTCTTAAGGACCACATCGAGCATGAGGTACGTATGTTTAATCCAATCAAGCTTTTTGATTCTATTATCATGGCACGTCGTGTAGAGGAAAAAATTCTTTGTAGTAGGAGGCCACCTTTCATTAACACCAAAGACCGTAGTATCTCTTCCCCTTCATTTGCTAGGCCAATTAGACTGACTCCTCAACAAATGGAAGAAAAGAGAGCAAAAGGATTATGTTTTAACTGTGATAGAAAATATGGACCGGGACATAAATGTGCTGAGAAGAAGTTGTTCTATATTGATGGAGGTAATGAGGATGATGAGGAAGCTGAAATTATAGGAGAGGCTGAGGAACCGGTAGAAGATGAAGTAGAGGATCACTAACCTACAATTTCTTGCCATGCATTGTCAGGTATTAGTACTCCTCAAACACTCAAGGTTATTGGCTATCTCAAAAAATAGAAGGTGACGGTGTTGATTGACTCGGGGAGTACTCATAACTTCATAAATAGTAAGTTATTTGCCCGCCTCAATTGTTTTATTTACCCAGACTCAGAAATGCAAGTTATGATTGCGGATGGTGGGACAGTCAAGTGCACAGGAAAGTGCCATAGTATCAAGCTTTCCATGGGAGACTACATGTTAGACTCACCTATGTTTGCTATTTCTATGGGAGGGGCAGATATTGTTTTGGGGGTCGATGGCTCACTGACCTTAGGTACTTATAGAGATGAATTTCAAGAATTGTTCATGCGATTTCATTCAGATGGAAGGACAATACAATTGAATGGGATGGTAGCTAAGTCTCCACAGATTATTAGCTCTCATAAGATGTAGAAGGTTCTCAGAAAAGGAGTGGATGGCTTTATAGCAAAGCTATTTTCCATAGAAGTACAAAATATAGAGTCTTCAATGCCACCCGATCTTCAGAAGATTGTGGATGCTCACTCATCTATTTTTGATGCAATTCCAAAGGACTACCACAGTTAGGGATCATGATCATGCCATTCGGTTGATTCCAGGGAGCCAAACACCTAACATCAGACCATACTAGATACCCATATTCCCAGAAAAGTGAGATCGAGAAAATGGTGGAGGAAATGTTGAAGGAAGGTATCATCAGGCATAGCTAGAGTGCATATTCTTCACCAGTGGTCATGGTACGTAAGAAGGATGAAACATGGAGGATGTGTCTAGATTACGAGAACTCAACAAGTACACCATCAAAGATAAGTTTCCTATTCCAATAATTGATGATTTACTTGATGAATTGCATGGTGTTGTTTATTTCACAAAATTAGATCTTCGTTCGGGTACCATCAAATTAGGATAAAAGAGGAAGATGTTCATAAAACGGTTTTCAGGACTCATGAGGGCCATTATGAGTTTTTGGTAATGCCTTTTGGTCTTACAAATGCGCCCTCAACCTTTCAAAGCTTGATGAACACTATTTTTAGGCCATTTTAAGGAAATTTGTATTAGTTTTCTTTGATGACATATTGATTTCTGAGTAAGACATGGGAAGAACACTTCTGACATGTAAATAACGTGTTGGAAGTTTTGGAGAAACATACTCTGTATGCAAAGCCATCAAATGTTCTTTTGGTGTCAAGAGGTAGAGTACTTGGGTCATATTGTATCCCATGAAGGCGTCAAAGTTGATCCTCGAGAAGATCAAAGCTATGGTGGAATGGCCAAGGCCCAAAAATCTCAAAAATCTTTGTGGGTTCCTAGGACTAATAGAGGGTACTACTGAGAAGATTTGTGTGGGGATATGGTAGAATAACAACCCCACTCTTTGCATTGCTAAAGAAGGATGCCTTCCATTGGACAGCGTAGCCACTAAATCCTTTGAGCGGTGAAGGAAGCCATGTGCACACCCAGTTTTGGCTACTCCCGACTTCTCAAAAACCTTCATTGTTGAATGTGATGCTTGAGGATCGGGATTGGGAGCGAGTTCTAATGTAGGAAGGAAGACCAATTGCATTTGAGAGTCACCGATTCAAAGGAAAAGATCTGCTCAAACACATACATGAGAAAGAAATGATGGCTATTCTTCATGCGGTCAAGCAATGGAGGCCTATCTCATGGGTAGACACTTGAGGTAAAAGCTGATCATGATAGTCTCAAATACTTTTTGGAGCAAAGGTTATCATCGAGGAACAACAAAAGTGGGTAACAAAAATGTTGGGTTATGATTTTGAAATCATATACAAAAAAAGGTAAAGAAAATGTAGTAGTGTTGATGCGTTGTCAGAAGGGATACATCCACAGATGCCTTACTATGTGGAATGTCCATGTTGACGACCGATTGGGTGGATGAAGCAAGATTGGAATGGAATCAAGATAAGGATACACAATCTCTAATACAGAATATCAAGCAAGGATCTATGACATCTAACAAATTTGAGTGGAAAGGTAATGCCCTATGGTACAAGGATAGGTTATACTTGAGTAAAGATTCTGAGTTGAAGCATAAGATTCTTGTAGAGCTACATGCCTCACCTGTTGGAGGACACTCTGGGTTTTTGAAGACATATCATAGAATAAAAAGAGAATTATTTTGGGAAGGACTCAAGGGGATGTAAAAAATTTTGTATCAGAGTGTTTAGTGTGCCAACAAAACAAAGGGGAAACAATTAAGACACAGTGCATTGCTGACCCTTACCAATTCCTAGCCAGAGATGGGAGGAGGTCTCCATGGATTTCATCACCGGATTGCCTTGTTCAGAGGGTAAGAATGTTATTTTGGTGATTGTGGATAGGCTCACAAAATATGCCCATTTTTGTGCCCTATCACATCCATTTACAGCGATCTGATCATGACTATTTTTTTGGAGACGATTCAAAGGCTACATGGAACCCCAAAGATAATTGTAAGTGATCGTGATCCTATTTTCACAAGTAATTTTGGACGGAATTATTTTCATGTTTGGGTACTCGGCTAGCTCACAGTTCATCTTATCATCCTCAGTTGATGGGCAAAGAAGTGGTCAACAAATGCTTAGAGGGGTATTTACGTTGTTTTGTATCAGATAAGCAAGAAAGGTGGATTAAATGGCTACCACTGGCAGAATGGTGGTATAACACATCTTTTCATACCTCTTCTCAAATGACCCCATTTTTAGCATTATATGGTTACCATCCACCTTCTATCACTTCCTCCTTGAGGGTGCAAACTAAGGTCAGAGATGTTGAGGAACACATTCAACATCAACAACGAGTTTTGGCTAGTTTGAAGGAGAATTTAGCATTAGCACAAAACAGGATGAAACAACAAGTAGATCAACACCGTAGTGAAAGACATTTTGAAATTGGTGATTGGGTTTTTATACGTCTCGGCCTTACAAACAGATGTCCCTAAAAGCAATAGAGAAAAAGGAAAACAAACTTGCTCCTAAATATTATGGCCCTTATCGGGTTCTACGAGAAAATTGGTAGTGTTGCTTATAAACTAGAGTTGCCTCCATCTTCACACATACACCCATTATTCCATGTTTCATGCCCGAAGAAGGTTATTGGATAGAAATTTGAAGCCGAGACAGAGTTACAGAACTTGATGAGGAAGGAAGAATCATTTTGGAGCGAGAGAAGATTACTGAAACACGTCTTAAGAGGTGAGAACTAGAGACATTAAGGAATATATCGATCAAGTGGAAGAATCGAGCATAGAAGATGCCACAGGAGGATGAAGGTTTTCTGCAGCAACATCCAGGATTATTCAACGTTGAGGACAACGTTGGTTTGAAGGGGAAGGGCATGCTACGCCCTTAACCTATTGCTTGTATTAGGATATGAGTAGCTGACTTGTGGCTTACCATATCATTTTATTATATCATTTATACTTTCTCATGCTTAATAGGTTGGCCTTGGTGATGGCCATAGCATATGAATAGTATATATAGGGGATTATAGGTAGTATTTCATTATCATTTGAGCATTTGAGTCTTATTATATGGTTTGGAGGTTGCCCCCTCGAAGTGGTGAAGCTATTCTAATTGCATATTGAGATCATTATTCTAAAATATTGTGTTATTTGGTGTTTTATTGTTGCTCTTAATATGAATTATACAAGTAATTTCATTACAAAATGAAGGAGACAAAGATGAGAATGTCTTAAAGAAAGAACTAATGCTAATAAAGGTGAAAAACATGCAAAAATGCTCAAAATGTAATGAAAGATTGAAAGTAAAGCAATGATAGATATATAGAAAAAGGATCTAATAATTTTAATCACATAAGTATATCAACATCTAGATCTAATAAATACATTACGGTGATCCGAGAGGCAAGAAAAGGTGTTCCATTACATGGAAAGGTAAAATTTCTTCACAAATTGCAAAAAGGAGGAAGAAAAAGGAAGTAAAGAGCTGAAAAAGTGTCCCCCTTTGCAAAAATGAACTCATTCCTAAGCACTACGGGAAACCATGACCCCGGAGAGAGAAACAGGGTTTGAAGTGGTCAAAACCATTGACCAAAATGCCATCAAAATAGCATGGGTGCCCTAGATATCACCCATTCCCTAACATTTTTAACCATAGCTTAGAGAGAATGCGAGCCATTCTTCATTAAAAAGCTGAAGTTGGTTAAAATGTCATTTCATTGATCATCACCACGTCCGAGAGATGTTTTTTATTTTGTGTTAGGATATGAACTCCATCAAATGAAAACTTGTGGCTTACCATATCAATTTATTATATCATTTATACTTTCTCATGCTTGGTCGATCGGCCTTGGTGATGGCCATAGCATATGAATAGTATATATAGGGGATTGTAGGTAGTAGTTCATTATCATTTGAGCATTTGAGTCTTATTATATGGTTTGGAGGTTGCCCCCTCGAAGGTGAAGCTATTATAATTGCATATTGAGATCATTATTCTAAAATATTGTGTTATTTGGTGTTTATTATTTCTCATAATCTGAATTATCAAGTAATTTCATTACAAGTGGTATGAGAGCTGCGATCAATGGGGCCAAAATTTCGAGAAGGCAAAAACCTAATTTTTGTTTCCACTCTATATATTACGAACCACAAGAGAATTTGTGGGAGATATTTTTTACGAGTTGAAAACATTTCAAGTAAAAATCTCTGAAAATTTCAGACCTTTTTGATATATTTTGCAAAAGTTATTGCAAATTTAGGGTTTTTGATAAAAACACTCCCTAGACCAAAATTTGTGGAATTTTTCAAAGTTCTTTACATTTTTGGAAATCTCTCAAAAAATAGTATTAGTATCTTCTCTGTGTTTTTTCCTGTTTGGCCTGAATTTGTATCGAAACCCTAAACCCTAAGGTTTGACATCATGGGGCCTTCCACAAGAGCAAAAAAGAATCCGGTCACTCGGGTAAAACCCCAGATAAAGATGGGGTAGTGATTGAAGAGATGGAGTTAGAAGGGGTAAATACAGATTCCTCAACACTAGGGTTTACCTCAGTTGATCATAAGGTGAGCCAACTTGAGTATGAGTTGTGAAATGTACAATCTGAGATGGCCTCTAAAGGAGACATAGACCAAATCAATCATCGGTTGGATGATATCATGCAACATGTAAAGGGTAAACAGTATGGCCCAAATCCACCCCATATCAACCAAGGAGGATCTTTAGTTCAAAATCATGGACAAAATAACCATGTTGGATCACTTTCCAGCCCCATCAGAATCCAACTTATTCATGACCATGGAAACATGATGCGAAAGTGGATATGCGCAAATTTGATGGTAAGGATCCCTGAATTGGATAAATCAAATGGAGAACTTCTTTGAGTTACATCAAACACCATCAGGACAAAAGGTGACATTGGCATCCTGTATCTTGAACCAGACCAATTCGTTTGGTATCGATGGTTATGTGCTCTAGAGGCAGAAGAATGGTCTCGGTGTCACTTGGATAATTTTTTACCGAGGAGTTGCAATTGCACTATAGTTCAGTGTTTCAGAGAACTACTTTAGTCAATTAGAAAAGTTACGGAAAACAAGATCAGTCAAAGATTATGTGCATCAATTCCAGAACCTATCCTTAAGGGTGGAGAATATTCCAGAAGAGAATCTGAATGACCTATTTCTTGGGGGTCTTAAGGACCACATCGAGCATGAGGTACGTATGTTTAATCCACTCAAGCTTTCTGATTCTATTATCATGGCATGTCGAGTAGAGGAAAAAGTTCTTTGTAGTAGGAGGCCACCTTTCATTAACACCTAGAGACCGTAGTATCTCTTCCCTTCATTTTCTAGGCCAATTAGTGACTCCTCAACAAATGGAAGAAAAGAGAGAAAAAGGATTATGTTTTAACTGTGATAGAAAATATGGACCGGGACACAAATGTCTTTGAGAAGAAGTTGTTCTATATTGATGGAGGTAATGAGGATGATGAGGAAGCTGAAATTATAGGAGAGGTTGAGGAACCAGTAGAAGATGAAGTAGAGGATCACCAACCTACAATTTCTTGCCATGCATTGTTAGGTATTAGTACTCCTCAAACACTCAAGGTTATTGGCTATCTCAAAAAATAGAAGGTGGCGGTGTTGATTGACTCGGGGAGTACTCATAACTTCATAAATAGTAAGTTAGTTGCCCGCCTCAATTGTTTTATTTACCCAGCTCCAGAAATGCAAGTTATGATTGCGGATGGTGGGATAGTCAAGTGCACAGGAAAGTGCCATAGTATCAAGCTTTCCATGGGAGACTACATGTTAGACTCACCTATGTTTGCTATTTCTATGGGAGGGGAAGATATTGTTTTGGGTGTCAATGGCTCACTAACCTTAGGTACTATAGAGATGAATTTCCAAGAATTGTTCATGTGATTTCATTCAGATGGAAGGACAATACAATTGAATGGGATGGTAGCTAAGTCTCCATAGATTATTAGCTCTCATCAGATGTAGAAGGTTCTCAGAAAAGGAGTAGATGGATTTATAGCAAAGTTATTTTCCATAGAAGTACAAAATACAGAGTCTTCAATGCCACCCGATCTTCAGAAGATTGTTGATGCTCACTCATCTATTTTTTATGCAATTCCAAATGGACTACCACTAGTTAGGGATCATGATCATGCCATTTAGTTGATTCAGGGGAGCAAACACCTAACATCGAGACCATACGAGATACCCATATTCCCAGAAAAGTGAGATCGAGAAAATGGTGAGGAAATGTTGAAGGAAGGTATCATCAGGCATAGCTAGAGTGCATATTCTTCACCAGTGGTCATGGTACGTAAGAAGGATGAAACATGGAGGATGTGTCTAGATTACGAGAACTCAACAAGTACACCATCAAAGATAAGTTTCCTATTCCAGTAATTGATGATTTACTTGATGAATTGCATGGTGCTATTTATTTCACAAAATTAGATCTTCGTTCGGGGTACCATCAAATTAGAATAAAAGAGGAAGATGTTCATAAAATGGCTTTTAGGACTCATGAGGGCCATTATGAGTTTTTGGTAATGCCTTTTGGTCTTACAAATGTGCCCTCAACCTTTCAAAGCTTGATGAACACTATTTTTAGGCCATTTTAAGGAAATTTGTATTAGTTTTCTTTGATGACATATTGATTTATAATAAGACATGGGAAGAACACTTACAACATGTAAATAAAGTGTTGGAAGTTTTGGAGAAACATACTCTCTATGCAAAGCCATCCAAATGTTCTTTTGGTGTACAAGAGGTAGAGTACTTGGGTCACATTGTATCCCATGAAGGTGTCAAAGTTGATCCTCAGAAGATCAAAGCTATGGTGGAATGGCCAAGGCCCAAAACTCTCAAAAATCTTCGTGGGTTCCTAGGACTAACAGGTACTATAGAAGATTTGTGTGGGGATATGGTAGAATAACAACCCCACTCATTGCATTGCTAAAGAAGGATGCCTTCCATTGGACAGACGTAGCCACTAAATCCTTTGAGCAGCTGAAGGAAGCCATGTGTAGCACCCCAGTTTTGGCTACTCCCAACTTCTCAAAAACCTTCATTGTTGAATGTGATGCTTCAGGATCAGGATTGGGAGTAGTTCTAATGTAGGAAGGAAGACCAATTGCATTTGAGAGTCACCAATTCAAAGGAAAAGATCTGCTCAAACCTATGTCTATGAGAAAGAAATGATGGCTATTCTTCATGCGGTCAAGCAATGGAGGCCCTATCTCATGGGTAGACACTTGAGGTAAAAGCTGATCATGATAGTCTCAAATATTTTTGGAGCAAAGGTTATCATCGAGGAACAACAAAAGTGGTAACAAAAATTTTGGGTTATGATTTTGAAATCATATACAAAAAGGGTAAATAAAATGTAGTAGTTGATGCGTTGTCAGAAGGGATACATCCATAGATGCCTTACTATGTGGAATGTCCATGTTGACGGCCGATTGGGTGGATGAAGCAAGATTGGAATGCGATCAAGACAAGGATACACAATCTCTAATATAGAATATCAAGCAAGGATCTATGACATCTAACAAATTTGAGTGGAAAGGTAATGCCTATGAGTACGAGGACATAGTTATACTTGAGTAAAGATTACGAGTTGAAGCATAAGATTCTTGAGAGCTACATGCCTCACCTGTTGGAGGACACTCTGGGTTTTTGAAGACATATCATAGAATAAAAGAGAATTATTTTGGGAAGGACTCAAGGGGATGTACAAAATTTTTGTATCGAGTGTTTAGTGTGCCGACAAAACAAAAAGGGGAAACAATTAAGACACGAGTCATTGCTGACCCTTACGATTCCTAGCCGAGAGATGGGAGGAGGTCTCCATGGATTTCATCACCGGATTGCCTTGTTCAGAGGGTAAGAATGTTATTTTCGTGATTGTGGATAGGCTCACAAAATATGCCCATTTTTGTGCCCTATCACATCCATTTGCAGCGATCTGATCATGACTATTTTTTTGGAGATAGTTCAAAGGCTACATGGAACCCCAAAGATAATTGTAAGTGATCGTGATCCTATTTTCACAAGTAATTTTTGGACGGAATTATTTTCATGTTTGGGTACTCAGCTAGCTCACAGTTCATCTTATCATCCTCAAACTGATGGGAAAATGGAAGTGGTCAACAAATGCTTAGAGGGTATCTACGTTGTTTTGTATCAGATAAGCAGGAAAGGTGGATTAAATGGCTACCACTTGCAGAATGGTGGTATAACACATCTTTTCATACCTCTTCTCAAATGACCCCATTTTTAGCATTATATGGTTACCATCCACCTTCTATCACTTCCTCCTTGAGGGTGCAAACTAAGGTCAGAGATGTTGAGGAACACATTCAACATCAAACAAGTTTTGGCTAGTTTGAAGGAGAATTTAACATTAGCACAAAACAGGATGAAACAACAAGCAGATCAACACCGTAGTGAAAGACATTTTGAAATTGGTATTTGGGTTTTGTACGTCTCCAGCCTTACAAACAGATGTCCCTAAAGCAACAGAAAAAGGAAAACAAACTTGCTCCTAAATATTATGGCCCTTATCAGGTTCTACAGAAAATTGGTAGTGTTGCTTATAAACTAGAGTTGCCTCCATCTTCACACATACACCCAGTATTCCATGTTTCATGCTGAAGAAGGTTATTGGATAGAAATTTGAAGCCCAGACAGAGTTACCAGAACTTGATGAGGAAGGAAGAATCATTTTGGAGCCAGAGAAGATTTTGTAAACACGTACTAAGAGGCTGAGAACCAGAGACATTAAGGAATATTTGATCAAGTGGAAGAATCATGAGCATAGAAGATGCGACTTGGGAGGATGAAGGTTTTCTGCAGCAACATCCAGATTATTCAACGTTGAGGACAACATTGGTTTGAAGGGGAAGGGCATGCTACGCCCTTAACCTATTGCTTGTATTAGGATATGAGTAGCCGACTTGTGGCTTACCATATCATTTTATTATATCATTTATACTTTCTCATGCTTAGTAGGTCGGCCTTGGTGATGGCCATAGCATATGAATAGTATATATAGGGGATTGTAGGTAGTAGTTCATCATCATTTGAGCGATGGAAGAAAGACCTGTAAGACCCCAAAACAAGCATGAAACCATAAAAAGAAAAATACATATGAAGGGGTCGGGTGTCCTCAGCGCCACAATGGGGGACTTACTAATTTGAGTGTTGCACTACATCTAATACCCGATGTAGTTCTATGTGTAAGTGTGTGTAAACATGCCCTAGGTTTCTCTTGTGTCAGTCACACTTTGTGAAGTAGCAAGGAATAATCGTGTAGAAAATATAATAGAATATGTGCATGGAATAGAATAAAATCCCACCCCTATGAAGTGTGATGCAGATGTCCTAGCCTTGTGCCTTGATGATGGAGCTATGTGTATGCAAGTGATATCAATGCTGATAAATGGATGCAACTCTAGATGGAGTGATAGTAGTAAGTGATGTTAAGTCCCTCATTATGGTATCATAACTTTATATTTATAGGGTTCTCTTAATCTAATTTCGTAATTAACCCTAAAAAGGAAGACCACAAGAAAGATAAAGATGAAAAACTACTAGAAGAGACCCGAAAAGTGGCGGGAAAGTGTAAAAGTATCGGGCGCCCCTAGTGGGACTAGGGTGCCCTAATACAAATCTGGATGCCCTGGTTGAGGATAAAATAACGCGAGATGTTAGGAAATAGCTAGGCATATGGGTATAATAGGTCACAAATTACGAAATAAAATAAATAAGATGGCCAAAGACAGGGATTAATTAATACTTTCTTCACTCAAGAACCTTCTAAATAATAGTATGAGACTAGGATAAATAAATGTCTAAAGTGCATGATTTTGTGGCTACATGTGTAAATGAACAAAGAAACTTTTGAATCAATGAGAGATTTTATTGCAAAATATAACAAGATAATCGGAAGGATCCCTAAATATTTTTTTCCTCCTAACAACAATTATAAAAGATTCTTCAACAATGCCTTCTGCCACGGAAGTTGGTTTCTTCCTCAAAAATCCCAACCAAGCTGATCGAAAGAGGCGCAAGATTATGTGATCAAGATCGAAGATGATTTAATCTTGGTTGGAAAGGTGAAGGGCCCTAATGGAAAACAAAAGGTCGAGCTCAAGCTCATCTCACACCTATCATATGATCCAAAAGATGCTTAATGATATGGTTTCCTTAAAGAAAAATTGTCTCAAATCACCATGTAAAATGATCCTAGGGAGACGAATCCTCTTAATCGGAGGAGAATCACCTTTCCTCCCATAGGCTTTCCTTGAAGCACCATCAATCAATGCTACATGTGATACATAGATCGAGGAACCAAAATAAGAATAAGATGATGATGGAGACTACCTTGAGGTCGAAGAAGATAATGGTGAGACTCAAAATGGCCTTATTGAATATGTTTAAGCAAGTGAAGATTAAGACAATGAAGACAAACCTATTTTATCTTGTGATCTTTCATGTGGACTTAACCAAAGAAAGTAGCTTCATCTTGAGGACATAACTATAATTAAAATTTCATATGTGACTATCATCAACGTGTCGGGAATTCTACCGATCGATGTTTCAAACTCTGACATCTTATTCAAGATCTCATCGACTAGAATGCAATCAAGCTTCCGAACCTTCGACATCCACGTCTAGTCAACAAAAATAAAAATCTTAAAATATTCAATTATCCTCTTCCTAAACATGAAAATCAAGGTGTTTAATCTTTAGCTAATCATGCATATCATGTAGTGCCTCCTCCTTCATCGAGGGTTCTTGATTTTCTAGTTGCTCACATTAATGCATCTCCACCATTCATTGTTTTATCTAATCATGACCATCATGCTACATTCTATTCTAACACATTACATATCAATTCTTCTATCATACCTCATGTTATCAATAATACAATGATTGATTCATTGATTCATGTGTAGCTCTATGGCACTTGTTGTTGTTATCAACTATCCGAGATCACATATTTCATATCAAGCTCCTATATCTTATGGTTATTTCAAGATTTAAGTCACAGTTGGTCCTCTTACCATGCTTGTGCCATTTCTTGTGGTACCTTCAATAAAATGGTGTGACATTCTCTTAGGTCTTCCCTGGCTCTGTGCTACTCAAGCTATCATTTCCATGAATCACTTGTGTCTAAAGTTCATTCACAACAAGTAAGCCATTACTATCAATAGTGTTCTACCATGAACATTGTGGCTGCATCCTCCTCTCTAGGTCACTATTGCACTCGCTAGATAATCTAGGTCCTCGGGACCTCTCAAGTCTAATGTGTAAGCTACTCCTAGCTCTCCTATTTGCACATGTCCTACTTGGTCTCATCAATTTTCTAGTCCACCTCATAATTTTAGATCCACCACTTGGATGACTCCTTCACATAGGTATAAATCACCTATGTGGTCTCCTTCACATAGGTGTGTTTTCGAAAAAATGTATTGACAACGAATCAACCCTTCAGCCTATTGTTGAGGTCAAGGTGGAATCGTACCAATTTAATCGTAATGGGCTTAAGAAAAAATCAAAAGCGTGAAAAGGGTAGTTTAATGTTAGGCCATTAAATATCATACCAAAAATATAAGAAACCTAACAAGATTCTGGAAAAATCCTTATCATTCACAATCATTCCAAGAAATAGAAAGAATAAACAAAATGTACAAAAACATAAAATAACTATACAAAAATGTTAATGAAATAGGAATTCATTAATGAGAACAATATCCATAAAAGAAATTATATTCTATTGGATGAAAATGTACACAATTACAATCATGATCATGTAATGTCTTCATCAACTCCACCAGATTCCAAAAGCAACCAATATCCCAGGGCATACAAATAACTGCAGCCAGTTCAAGTTAGAAAATGAAAATATTCTAGATAATCGGAAAGATTATTACATAAAAACTGGATATACCTGTTCATTCTCCTCAAGAGCTTTTAGTCACCTAAAATGTTGCTGAAGAAGTCTGTGAACAAAATCCATCTCGAAGAAAATAACATAAATAAATTCGAATGGAAAATTGACTATAGTTCAGCCAGGTACCTGTGATTGTCCTCTCTTTTCTTCATTTCTTCTAAGTCTTTTAAAGAAGTCTTAGGTGGTTAGGTTTCATAACCAACTCATTTGAGAAAAATAAATAAAATAATAAAATAAAGTCATTAACTTTATTTTAATTATCGACCACTCGAAGACCCTCTTTTATAGTAAAATAATATCCAATTTTGAAAATAAAAGACTTAGGAATAAAGTAATTTCTTCTTAGCAACATTAAATAATTAACATAAAGCATATGGAAATATGGGTTGGGGTCCACATTCATAACTCAATATAAAGAAAGAATAATTACCACAACACATAAATCCATAATGTTCATTCCCAGAGTAAATCCATCATTGATCCAAATAAATAAAAAATAATGCATAAATATGTTTTATGTATATAACCATCACAACAACATTATCATAATCTTGGAAAAAAATACCCATCATCTCCTTGTTGTAACTTTATTTTGAAAAAAGCTTTGGAACACTCTCAAAGAAAGGAGGCTTCACCAACTTCGTTGATAGGGTGCAGGCCATGACCAAAGAATTTCTGTACGCTTTGCTAAGGAGTGGAAAGAGAGGACTGTCGACTATGGGGGACAGAAGATACTTGTCAATGAAGATCTCATTGCTGAAGCGACCGGCCTAAGTTTGGAGGGGTACCGCTTCTTCAACAAAAGGGTTATCAAAGATGCTGAAGAAAGAAGATTTGTGGAGGGAAATGAGAAGCTCACATTTAGCACAGTGGGCCTGCTTGTTAGCTCAATTCCACCACCCTATGATGAGGTCACTCGCATGATGATTCGATTCATCTCCTTGGAAGGTAGGTTTGTCACTGTCCCTGCTAAACATCTCATCTTTTTAAACCACTTTCAGAGGAATAGATTGGTTTGCTTCCCTCATTATCTGTTGAACGCTCCATTTTGGAGTTTCAGAAGCACACCCGGGTGGTTCCCTTGCATCAAGGGCTTATATTGTTAATTCATAAATGCTGCCTTCTTAAGTACCCTGGTCTTCCTTCCTCTCCTAGCCCGGCTCCCCCTTTGATGGGCTCTGCTGCTGCCAGCCCTGTTTCTCCTGCTGCCCCTGCTGCTGCCCCCGCCACCGTTGCTGCCACCCCCATGCCGGCTGCACAAGCTTCTCCTTCCATTCCCCCTGCTGCTGCTCCCATCACCCACCTCGCCTCTACCTCTAAAAGACCAGTCACCAGGGCTTCCAGGAGGCTCAACCTTGAGACTCTTGCTGTGGGGAAGGAGCCTTTTGAACTTGAGATTGCACATGACCTGCTGAATATTAGTAGTGCCAGTCCCCGGGAAGTGCAGATGGATAGCTCTTCTAAGAGGTTGGAGGCCTTAGAGGCTGAGATAAAATTGCTGAAGGATGAGGTCAAGAACCTAGCTAAACAGAAAGGCAAGAAAAGCATGGAGGGGGAGGGGAGCATTGATAACAGTCAGATTGAAGACATATACAAGAAGCTGACCTCCTTAGACTCCCGCTTAGGGAAGGCCAAGACTAGACATGATTACAACATTGCTGCCTTTAGGGCGATTGAGGAGTTCATCGAGGGTCATGCCAAAAGTGTTTCCAACCTCAGCGGTGTCCCGGCTGCACTTTGGGGCAACGAAAAAGAAAGCAAAAGAACCATTGAGGAGCTTGATAAGACTGATGCTGCCCATATGACTGCTTTGAGTATGTTTCATGCCTGGAAGAGAGTCAAGATCAGTATCGATAAAGCTGCCAAGAAGTAGTTCTGGATGCTTCTGCTGCTTTTAGTTGTTTTTTTGTTGTTTCTCTGCGGTCGGTTTACTATTTTTTGCTGTTGTTTTGCTGTTTTGTCTCGTTTGAGTAGCTGTTTCTGAGCTACTTAGAGCTTCATTGTAACACTTGGATCTTGATCCATTCTCTCTGTTTCTCACTCTTATTCGGCTCTCAGGCCTTCTTTTGTATTCAAGGGTATAGTCCCTTTCAAAAAACTATTTGCCAATAATAAAAAAACTTTATTTTGAACAAATGATATGAAATATAAAACCTTGGTGATCATTCTTCAATCTTTACTTTGCTGAAAAAAAATCAATTTTTGACAGGTTTTATGTGATATTAAAATTGACACTCATATGGTCGTCATTCTGTACTTTCTTTGGTCATGGTGACGGTCATTTCACCGTCAAATTTAATATACTAAATATTCTCTATGTTTTTAAAAACCAGAATTTAGAGTTAAAAATAAAACTTCACACCCTACTCATAGCATTTGGAATCACTAAAAATGGTGTCCGATTGTTCCATAAATTACAAATTTTATCACGATATCGAAAGTCCTGATTATAAGACCAATTTGGAGAAGCCATATCTTACAAGAACATCAAACTTTTTTGAAGGGAAAATGCAAGAATCACTTAATATATGTCATGATAAATTAATGAATCTTAAATCAAATTTTATCACGATATCGAAAGTCCTTATTATAAGACCAATTTGGAGAAGCCATATCTTACAAGAACATCAAACTTTTTTGAAGGGAAAATGCAAGAATCACTTAATATATGTCATGATAAATTAATGAATCTTAAATCAAGTTAGAATTGGTCCTGCAATTAAAGGTGACTAGGCTCAAATATGGTGGAAAAAGCTTGTAATTTTGACGCTTAAAATTTTTATGTGGTACAAAATTTTGGGATAACAAGGTGCACATCACTTTGCGGTCTCCTTCACATAGTTTCTCATCACCTCCTAGGTCTCATGTGCATAGGTCTCCTTCTTTGATACATTATTTGTCTCTTACATCTTCGATCTCGGATCATGGTCACACGCCTTTATCTCCGTAAACATCGGGTGGAGGAAACTTTCCCTTCACTTTTTCTAATAACATACTCATCACCATAAACTTGGGGCATAATCCTTACTCACCGCTCCTATCATTCCCACATGTCTCACATTTCTGCTATTTCACCCTACGCTTTCTATCTAGTATTTTACATGCATTTTTGAGATCTTGACACACGTGTATCATCATTACCCTATGGCGCACTCTTGTGCTACAATTTAAACTTGACTATTGAGGGCATAATATATACATGAACCTCACACACGACACATTTGAAACTTGGTGCATTCATGACACATCTTTCTCATGTGCATTCATCACAACACACTTTCCTATGATGCACTCTAGTTCCATAGTTCATACTTGACTGCTAAGGGTATCAATCGAAATGAACCACACCACACTCACGACTCTATGTTCTATATGCTTAATTTATCTATCCATCTAGCGTATAGTTCAAACCATTTACCAATGACACGCTCTTATTCTATGTTTCATTCTTGACTTACGAGGAGTCTTTTATAATGAACCTCGTCTCATATTTCATTTGCATACGCTGGGGCACGTTGACTCTATCACATTCACATTGCATTTCATTCCATTCCATCTCACTCATTCCCAAAGCATCTGCATATCTTGGCTTCACATTGTTCTTGTTTTCTTATACTTGCATGATACACTTTTCTTACTATGTTAGCCTTGATATACATCGTATGTCATTATATTTTCTATATACACATGCATGTTCACTTGCTCTCTAGTTGTGATTGTAGAATTTACATAGATCATTACACGCAACATGGATGCTTGGAATTTTACCTCTTATCAATCCCACTAAGGTTCTGGGGCATCTACTTTCGTACATACTATAGGTGTTATAGTTGCATTTCATACTAATTCCCATTTCTTACTAGCACACTACTCTATATCAGATCATACATGTTTTTACATTATTTCTATCTTTCTAACATGCTAATGGGTACATCATGTGCAACATTTACCTTACAAGAACTATTTTCCACCATGGTTTTCGACACTTTGCTTGGTATTAGTTGTCATTGTATGCCACTTTCACATGTGCTTTTCCACATCTTGTTTTTTCACTGTATGCTTTTGGCCACTTATTGCCCCTGATTGTATTGAAACATTATGAGTGATGTACCATATTTTCAATCCGCTTTTCATGGTCTAATTTGTCTTCTTATTTACTAGATTACAAATTATCTTATATATGTGTATTTATCTTGTTTACACTAACATATGTTTCTAGCCACTTTGTTTGTGTGTGCCTTGGTTTCTACCAAACATGTTCCCTCCCCTACTGGGGTTGCAGTTTTGGATCAGTGTCCTATCCTCTCCTTTGGGCCACATCCTCCTAGAAATTTCACATGCACACCAAATGAGGGGGCATACATTAGATGAATAAGTCACCCCATTCACAAAGACACATTTACAGTTCAAACTTGCACAACATAAGAACATAGTAGTCTTCAAATCACACAAATGACCTAGAACCTAACTTGGGTCTTTACTTTACAACACTGAGAAGTTAGCGCCTAGATATATACATGAGCTCCTAAGGCACTCCTGGCCTTTCTTGGGCACCTATAACCGAGGACAGATTACATGATTTTTCTCATATCGGCACATTTTTCAGCATTTCACATAGAAATTTTACAAGACAACGATAGTCCTCAAGCAATCATAATGCATTATATCTTTATTTTTTATCTTTCTACATGAATCGAACTACATCAAACTAGAACAAAGAGAGATCACACCATCTACATTGGAGTATAAATTTCAAGAAGTATTCAGGTTGGAGAATAACAATAGATCTTTTCCCAAACACTTCTTCTTTTGTGGCATGAGATCACCTAAAAACTCGTACTTGGTGGGAGATCACCCGAAAAACTCGATCTTGGTGTGAGATCACCCTTAAAACTT
>CM031240.1:252934220-252969220 GCA_018340775.1 Taxus wallichiana var. yunnanensis | reverse complement strand
AAATTTGTAAGGGAAAAGAGGCCAAAGTGCCCAAAAATTTAAAAAAATGCGAAAATATTAATTTTTTCGTAAACAAGAAGGGGTGCAATTTTTTTTCTATTTACAAGATGTTTGTAAAAATGGCCGATAGTGCCGAAAAATCATTGTAAAAGGCCAAAAAGGAGCCCACACTCAATAAAAATCAATTTTGGGGGGGTGTGTACTGATTTGAGGGGGGATTTGTTTCGTGTTTGATTCTCTATCTCTCTTTTCTTTCCTGCACAAATGGCTAACAATGCGCCCAAATTCTTTTTGCCCGATTCACAACTCCTACGAGGAGATAATTATGCTGCATGGAAAATGAAAATTAAAACTCAACTTGAATTTGAGGACATAATTGGTGTAGTTGATGGCTCGATAACAAGACCAGAAAATGATATTGCTCAACAACATGTGTTTGATCGTGCTAATCAAAAGGCAAAACTTATAATTCTGTTTGGTGTAACTGATGATGTACAACCTCATATTCGTCAAGCGACAACTGCAAAAGAAGCATGGGATAAACTAGCAACTGTATATGAAGCTAAGAATAAAAATGCTATTTTGCAATTACAAACACAACTCCATTGTCTCAAAATGAATTCTAATGAGTCTATTGAAGGTTTTCTAAAGCGTGTTTCTATATTGAGATCATCTCTCCAAGTTTTGGAAGTAGAGGTCACTAATGAATCTCTTGTCCCTATTGTATTGAGAGCTTTACCTGACCTCATACAAAATATTTGTCACAACTCTCAACATTAGGTCCAACTACAAGTTTTGAAGAGTTAGTGAACATGTTACAACAGGAAGAGTCCATGAAAAAACCTATAGAAGATGAGGAACAAGCCCTCTCTTCATTCCATAAGGGAAAGAAACATATTCATACAACTGGTAAGCAACACAAGCAGCATTCTCAACAGAATAATCAAGGGAACACTCAGCAAAAGCAATGTCAGATTTGTGGTAGAAAAGGACATGACTTAAAAGATTGTTGGTATAACACATTTCAGAAGGGTTCATCTAGTGGAAAGAAGCCAAATTTTCAACAATCTAGTCAAGGTTATCAAAACAAACAACAAGGACAAAGGAAAAGTAACTGGAAAAAGAAAACACCGCAGCACGACAACATTGCTGAAGAAGAAGATAACTCACCAGATGAGGACTTCCTATTTGCTGCACAATCAACTCAAGAAATCAATTCACCACAGGCAATTTGGTATGTTGACTCAGGAGCAACAAGACATATGACCGGAGAAATGATTGGTTCTTAGAGTTAAAGAATACACCTAACAAAGACTCTGTTTCATTGGGTGATGATTCATCGTACAAAGTACAAGGAATTGGAAACATCTCCTTACCTCTTGGATCAAGAAAGTGCACAATAAGAGATGTTCTATATGTTCCTGGATTGACAAAGAATCTACTTTCAGTAAGTCAGCTTTTGGAGCACAACTTAAAAGTGGATTTTGATTGTACAGATGGAAAGAAGATGTGTTTAATCAAAGATAAGTCTAAAAACTCCAACATTGTTGCACGAGCTTCTGGTGTAGGTCGTATGTTTCAGTTGGATTTTGTTCAAACCAAAAATCAGGCCCTTGTAGCTAAGGATACATCATCGGCACAATTGTGGCATCGAAGATTTGGCCATGTAAGTTTTGGCTATCTTGAAACACTTCGAAAAAATAATATGGTAAGAGGACTGCCAAATTTCAAGAAAAATACAGACAAGTGCACAAATTGTTTGGCAGGAAAACAACATAGAGCTTCTTTTTAGAAAAGTAGTACATTCAGGGCCCGTGGTAAACTTGATCTGGTGCATACCGATCTATGCGGACCTATGAGACCTAGTCATTCAGGGTTTCAATATTTTATGCTCTTTGTTGATGATTACTCACGAAAAATGTGGGTATACTACATTCGCACCAAAGACCAAGCCTTTGAAACTTTCAAGAAATTCAAAGTAGCTTGTGAAAATGCAACTGGTAAGAAAATAAAAACACTCCGCTTAGATCGAGGGGGTGAATACACCAGTAATGAGTTCAAAGCTTTTTTGGAAACACATGGAATTCATCGGAAAATGGCACCTCCATATACACCACAAAAAAATGGTGTAGTTGAGAGAAGAAATAGAACTATAATGGATATGGTAAGGTGTATGATCGATGATTCAGGCTTGAGTAAAACATATTGGGCAGAAGTAGTAAAAACAACAGTTTATCTACTGAATAGAGTTCCCACTTCCACACTTGATGGAATAACACCACAGGAAGCTTGGTCAGGGAACAAACCATCTATAAAACACCTTAGAGTTTTTGGATGCAAGGCAAGTATGCACATTCCTAAGAAAAAGAGAACTAAACTTGATATGAAATCAGAACAACTTATATTCTTGGGATACAGTGATGAAGCCTTGGGATACAAGTTAATGGATCCAAAAACAAGAAAATTTTTCACAAGTAGAGATGTTGAGTTTTTTGAAAATAAAGAAGTAGATGCTCCTTCCATAAACTCACAAAACAATCCTACTAAGAAAATAGAAGATGTTCTTGATGAAGATAACGATGATAAGGATAATTCAACTCCTCCATCTACAGGAACAACTAAACGTATGCCTAAGTGGTATACTAATCTAATTCGAGATGCTAAGTTGGATAGTGATCCTAACACATCCACTTCAGGACCTAGAACTCGTAGTATGACTCAAAATGAGGTAAACTTAGCCTTAATGAGTACAGTAATTGAATCAAGTGAGCCCACTATAGTTCAAGATGCCCAAGCAATCAAAACCTTGGTCAGATGCTATGAATTCAGAATTCAACTCTTTGATTAAGAATAATACATGGAAACTTACAGATCTTCCACTAGGGAAGAAGGCAATAGGTTGCAAATGGATATTTAAAACAAAGTACAAATCAAATGGAAGCATTGATAAATACAAGGCAAGATTGGTAGCTAAGGGTTATGCACAAAAAGAAGGCATTGATTATGAAGAAACATTCGCACCAACAACTAAGATCAAAACAATCAGGATGATATTTGCTCTAGTTGCACAATTTGGTTGGAAAGTTCATCAAATGGATGTAAAAAGTGCATTTCTCAATGGGGATTTACAGGAAGAAGTCTACATGACTCAACCAGAAGGTTTTGTCATACTAGGTAAAGAAGGAAAGGTATGTAGACTCATAAAGTCACTGTACGGTCTCAAACAGGCTCCTAGGGCATGGTACATAAAGATTGATGAGCATCTCATCAAACATGGATTCAAAAGAAGTCCATATGATCCTAATCTCTATCTCAAAAAGAAAGGGGGGGAGATAGTGATCATAGTAGTATATGTCGATGATCTAGTCATCACTGGAAGTTCGGTGAAGATGATTGAAACAACTAAGGAAGATCTAAATCGATCATTCAACATGACAGATCTCGGGATTCTTCATTATTGTCTTGGACTTGAAGTATGGAAAAAGGAAAATCACATCTTTGTTACTCAACTAAAATATGCCAAGACAATGCTCGAGAAATTTAGAATGATGGATAGTATACCAATGGCTACACCTATGGAGACAAGGCTTCAATTGTCTCGCACAGATCCATCAGAACAAGTAAATGTTACTCTTTATCGACAGTTGATTGGGAGTCTCATTTACTTAACTTATTCTAGGCCAGATATCAGCTATGCAGTTAGTTATCTTTCTCGATTTATGCAAGAACCAAGGGTTTGTCACTAGAAAGCAGCAAAGAGGGTACTGAGATACATCAGAGGAACCATGGACTTTGGCCTAGAATACAAGAAGAATGATAACTTCTTCTTGACAGGATATACAGATTCAGATCATGTAGGTAACGTTGATGATAGGAAGTCCACTTCAGGATTTGTGTTCTTTTTGGGATCTGGACCTATTTCATGGGGGAGCAAGAAACAAAATTGTGTTTCAAGGTCTTCCATAGAAGCAGAATATCGCGCAGCAGGAGGAGTTGTCTGTGAAGTGATTTGGCTCAGACGGATACTTGAAGGATTGGGAATTCCACAGGATCATCCAACAATCCTACATGTAGACAATGAAGGAGTAATAAAACTTGTTCGGAATCCATTTTTTCATGAACGCACCAAACACATTGAGGTGCAGGTACATTTCATTCATGAACAAGTTCAGAACAACAACATTCAGCTTCAACATTTCCCGACAGAACATCAACATGCAGATATCTTCACAAAATCTCTTGCACGTCCTAAATTTGAGGCATTCAGAGTATTTCTCTCCTGTTCACTTCAGAATATGATGAATTAAGGGGGGGAATGTTAGAAATAATCTAACACTTAATTCACCATATGTGGATTAATGTGTAATTATAATAAAGTAATTATTTAATTACTTTAGTTAGCTTAGTTGTTAGTGTGTTGTTATCATCCCTTAGATTGTGGAGGATGTTCTTTAGTTAGAATATTATTCTCGGATGATTTCCTGTAGAAGTTTTTTTTTTTTAGGGGCAATATGCTATTTCTGCATATTTGCTTTGTTTAGAAGATTTGTTCCATGTATTGAGGAAGAGATAGAAGCTGTCCAATATCTATAAATATTGCAGCTCTCTCTTTTGGTTGTAATGCTTGATTTTAAGATTAATAAAATATACAAGCTCTGTCTTGTTTCTGTGTAAATGCTTCTGAGTTGTTCTGTGTAATTTCTTATCATCAAAGTATTCAATTACAACACGTTCCATCTCGCCGATTCTAGATCTAGATGGATATCGAGACTAGACTCCCATCCCATCCCATCCCATCCATTAGTCTATATATAGATGGGATCGATCATAGTTTGATTTATGCTCACATATATAGGCTAAGCCCATATCTATATCTGGAGTGAGTGATTCACTATAGAGATCGGCACCCTCCCCTATAGATCTCTATGGGAATTCTATATGGGATATGGGCCCGCCTCTATACATCTATATAGAGGGGGGCCCCCCATATATAGATAGGCGTCGGGCCATATAGAACTATATAGAGGGGGGGCCCTCTCCCCAGCCCATTTATCAGATAGGGGGTCCCATATACCATATAGAGAATAGGGAACTCTATAGAGGGGGGCCATATCTCTCTATAGGGCACCACATACCGAAGGTCATTTATGCGCTATGCGCTCGTATTTATTATCTCATCTGGCCCTATCTATATAGAGGGTAGGGGGATCGACAAAGATATAGAGCCCCCTACCCTCTATATATGGGGAAAGATATAGAGTTTTTTGGGGTGATTGGTTGGCCTATAGAATTTCCTATATAGCGGAGAGGGGTGGTCGGGATCTACCATCCATCCATTATGAGACATGATATCAGTCATGTTCTAGATACTATTCCACTATGGAGGGGGAGTGGGGACGACTGACTATAACTACAGTGGTAGTGGGAATCCCATATCCCATATCTATCCCATATCATATCTATATAGGGTATATAGGCCCGGGCCTCTATCTATATCTGGGCGGGTTCAATCGTCCATTGTTCCTCGTCCATCCGTGAATAGAGTGAGAGTGGACCGGGTGGACAATGCCTCTCTATATATCTTCGTGAATAGAGTGAGAGTGGACCGGGTGAACAATAGAGTGGTGCCTCTATCTATATCTAGCCGAAGATATAGATATAGATGGGAGGAGAGGCGGTTGCCTAATATAGATAGCTGTTGCCCATTGTCCATCGGTTCCTAGTCTATAGACTCTATATAGAATCTATATATGCCGACTAGACTATAGACTCTATAGAGAAGAGAAGGGCGGTTGGGCTGTATAGTATAGAATAGATTGGGTGGTTCCATCGCCCATCATCCATCGTCAATCGTCCATCGGTCGATATCAATACAATAGATCTCTAGAATCTAGAATCTATAAGATATAGAGTGCCGGGGGCCCACTGTATGTATAGTATATGATAGAGGTGGAGGTGGGGCCCTATATTCTATCTGTTCCCCCCCTCTATATATATAGAACTCTATATTCCCCGAGCCCTCTCTTCTATATCTGAAATCCATCCCCCAGCCGCCCAATGAAACTCTATATTCCCCGAGCCCTCTCTTCTATATCTGAAATCCATCCGGTCGAAGATATATAGATAGGGCCCTATCTATATATCTTTCGCGGAAGATATATAGATGTAGGCGCCCCTATCTATATATCTGTCCATCTGATCTGACCGTTTGTCTGTCCATTTGACCGATACAGTCTTCAGTGCGTATAGTATAACGATCCTGTATAGATACATCGTCTTCAGTGCCTATAGCGTAGTCAGTCTGCATATCATAGCTAGATCTGTATTCCATAGGTATGAGCTGTGGATGGGGGAGATGGGGACCTATACCTATACTCTGGAGGGGGAAGGGCAGTCAATAGAGAAGAGAGTATCCGGGGGGGTCGGATTGTTGACTAGAAACTATAGACCCGCCCCAATCTCTTCTATGGTCGAGTGCCCCCCTCTCTATATTAAACTTAGAATAATCACCGATATACTGATCTGGGATCTGGTGCGATCCAATATCTATATATATCTATATATAGGGCCCCTCTCTATATATCTTCAATAATATATAGTTGTAGTTGGCCTATCTATCTGGAGGGGAGCCCCTATATATAGATATGGCCGCCCTATCTATAAGATCTAGATATAGGAGCCGTGGTATCTGCGAGTGAGTGAGGCCGGTAGGCCAAAATCTGGATATAGGAGCCGATCACCCCGAGAGATCTATATATAGGGGGGCCTGCCCTTCCATCCCTCCAGGGCGCTGATTCATTCTACCCGGTGAGATATATATCTATATAGGGGCTGGGGGGAGGGCGGCGGCCCACTATCTATCGCGCCCTCGGCTGAGAGATCTATATATACCCGTATATTCTCTATATACCGATACCGGGTTATAAACGAGGTGGACCTATATATCTGATTGGAGATATATAGACCCTATATCTCTATATGGCGCGGCACCCAGATATATGGTGTTAAGCGCCTATCGCCCCTCTATATATATCCGAATAGACAAGATAGAGATATAGGGTGTTATCGTGACCAGATGTTTCCCCCAGACCGGTGATCAGGTAGGTTCCGGATTGGACTCGAGACCCCCCGCCTGCGGAGCTATATATGCTATGGGCCCAAGATTCATAGATAGGGCTATAGAGAGTAGCATTGGAGAGTCTACCCCGCCTATCTATATATATATATATGTGTGTGTGTGTGTGTGTGTGTGTGTGTGTGTGTGTGTGTGTGTGTGTGTGTGTGTGTGTGTGTGTGTGTGTGTGTGTGTGTGTATGTATGTATATGTATATATATATATCTCGACTACCGACTATAGAATCTCATTTCCGGGCGTTAGTTCTCTATATAGATGATCGGGGCCCTATCTATCTATATGGGGCTCGGCAGATATAGATAGATCCCGAGATATATAGGTCCTATCTATACAGCGAGGCCCCCATATCTTTCTTATCTATATAATGCACAGAGAGATATATAGGATAGGGAGGGCCCAGGATTCTAGCATAGCGACGTTGGGATTGGGAATAGCCAGGTGGAACTACATATAGAGTAGAGGGATTCGCAAGTATATATAGAGAGGGGCGGATACCGGATTCCGAACTCTAACTGATGCCGGATATATATCTATATGGACACTGAGGAGCCCTCGGTTGGTTCTCTATTCTATACTGGATATGGATTCTCCACCATAGCATAGTCCCATGGTATAATAATCCATCATTCCGTAATCCATTATTATAGATATAGATAGGGGCATCCATCTTTCCCAGATAGAATAGAGGGCCGGGCGAACAAACATCATGCTCATGTTACGTATAGAATCCATTCGATCATGTAGATGACGTATAGAATTCATCACGCGATGGATCTGCGCTGCGATCGGCACAGCTCGGATATCTTATCTATATGGTATGCCCCCCCCCAGATAGATAGGCCGGCCCCCGCCCTCTCTATATATCTGGGGAGGAGGGCGACTATCTATAGTCGTAGAGATATCTATATACGAGATATCTATATACCGGCCGGGCCCGTATATAGAGATATAGAGGGCAGATATAGAGATAGGGCGATATATATAGATATATAGATCTATATCTATATATCTATATAGATATAGATCTATATAGAATCTATATTACTGGCCCTATATAGATTAGGTCATAGATATGGCGACAGCGCCGAAACTCTCTATATATCTCAGAGCTATATAGTTATAGGGGCCCCCCTATATAGAACTCTATCGAGCCTAGATATCTATCTATATGGGGCGCCCTATCTATATATCTCGGGAGACATATATCAATCACATGTATTATGTATTATGGGGGGCCCTATCTATATATCTCTCTCGAAACGCCCACTTATCCACCGCCCCCTCGGCATAATATAATGTATGGGCCGACCCAACTAGCCAGTCGTTTGGTAGCCCAACCCCCATATAGATCTATATAGATAGGGGTCCTCAGGTTTGGTTTGAAGGCTAGTCCGCCCTATCTATATAGATAGGGGGGACAACCCCCAGATATTTCTGCTCCGGATCAATATATGGGGGGGAACGCCGCTATCGGCTATATATAGATGGATAGTAGATAGTCCCCTCTCTCTATATCTGCCCCCTCCTCCCAGATAGATCTATAGGGCGCCCTATATATATAACCAGCTATAGAACATCTATATGTAGTAAAGAGCTTAATAATATTTATGCCCATCCCATATAGATAGAGGGTGTCGACGGGACTATCTAATCTATAGCTATAGTCATGCCCGGCTCGACCATACGCCCTATATAGAACTGGCACCCGATCGCCAAAAAAACTATACTGTGGAACCCCCCTATCTATATAGAAGACGCCCCTATCTATATATCTTCGTCTGATAGATATAGAGGGGAGGGGCCCCCGGGCGAGCCATATAGATATAGAGGGCCCAACCCAACCCAACTAGGATATGGGGGGATATGGGGATTCTGGGAGCCCTGCAGCCCCCTCTATCTATATATGGGAATAAGATCTATATAGAGGGGCCGCCCAGATCTGATCTCTCCAGATGGGCCCCCGGCAACGAATGCGAATGCCCTCTCTCTATATGGCCGGGCCCGGGGTCAACAGTCAACAAATCGGCTCAACCCTTATATCGTATCGGATCGCCCACAGTTAAGTTATAGGATGCGGGAATGTATAGTAGGCTATATGCTCTGCTCGGTATCTATATGCTATGCTCGGGAGGATCTAATCCACATATATAGATAGAGGGAGTGCCTATATATAGATATCTGAGTGAAGTGAAGCCTATATCTCTATCTGGGGGCCAGATATAGATTCTCTATCTGCATATAGAATAGAGAGGTCTCTATATAGATCTGGGGCAACTTCTCTCTATAGGGGCGCCCCATATATAGATAGGGGGCCGACTCTATATAGCCTAGTCTCCCTCGCCAGATAAGAGCGAGCGATTAGACGGATGCATGCCCCGATGTGTTCGAGCCGGATCTATCTGCCAATCAATCAAGAGTCCTCGCTTCTATATAGGAACTGCAAAATGAAGCAACAACTATATAGTAGATCCCGATACACAGGCGGATATATAGATAGGGAAGATCTATAGATAGGGTGCCCATATATAGATAGGGCCTACCATATAGATCTATTCTCTAGGGTCCGGTGAAGGTCGAGTCGCGCCCTATATAGAATATGGCCATTCCGGCCCTCCCCTCTATATGTAGAGGGTATAGGGTATAGGCCGCACCAACCAATCAGACTCTATTAGATATACCTCCCCCTCTACCTCCCCAGATCTATAGGCCGAGATACTATATAGATAGTTGGCCCAGCTATATACAGTAGGGAAGATCTATATATAGGCCCCCCCCCTCTACCTCTCTATATATCTTCTAGATTCTAGATACAATGTTTCTATATTGTGTTGGGGGGGGCTCTCTATCTGGGAGACTGACCCCTATATATCTACATGGCGCCGCATCCCCATCCCCCGAACCGAAGATTGAATGTCAATAACGGACCCTACCCTACCCTACCCTACCCTATATATATGTGCTGTGCTGTGCCGCGATTCATGGTTTGAATCGGAGAGACGGAGGAGATCTATATGGAGGAGATAGAAGTATATATATCTATATAGATCTATATATAGATATATATGCTCCGCTCCGAAATCTCTTTATTCTCCGAGAGGCGGTGAGACCCCCCCGGAACTATATAGGTTCGAATCCTTCCCGTTGTTTCCCGAACTCCGATTCTTTGCTCATCAGGCTCATCCTCATCATTTATAACTGTCTTTACCCTACCCTCCCTATAGAGTCTAGATTCTTTACCCTACCCCTCTCTATAGATGGAGATGGTATATGGGCCTCTGCTCCCTCTACTAATATATCTAAGATTCTCAGGGGCAGGGTCGAGGCAGATCTATATAGACCAACGGGAGAGGGGAGAGCCATCCATCCTTCCGTCCATCCCGTAAGGGAGCCACTATTCATCCATCCATCCATATCCAAACTATCCAAAGGAGTGATACAACCAGTCATCAGTGACTATAGATATCTAGATATGGGGGTCGCTCCCCCCCCCCAATTCTATATAGATCCCCCCTCTCTCTATATCTGCCCTATCTAGATAAGGCGAGTTAAGATAGATAGGGCGCTCTCCCCATCCCATCTACTATATAGATAGCCTTGACGGGAACCCGGGGAGATATATAGAGAGGGCAGATAGAGAGCCCAGATACAATATATCTATTGTATCTAGAATCTAGAAGATATATAGAGAGGTAGAGGGGGGGGCCCTATATAGAGAACTGGCCCCGAGTGCCCCTTTCGTTTCCGCCCCATCTATCCCATCTCTCTATATAGGGGGGGGACCGGCCTGAACTCTCTATCTGGGAGGCAGGGATGCTGTTTGGGATTGGGATTCTCATCAGTAGGCCCCTCTATCTATATATAGGCAATCGAGGGGGTCCTCTATATATCTTACCAACTAGATCTATATAGATAGCTATAACCCCCTATGCGAGCGATGAGCTGACCCCCAGATAGAAATCACAATCAGTCCACCGGTGCCGCTCTATCTATATCTGATATAGGGGCTCGGCCCGGGACGTGAGATGAGCCATATATATGGATGGGCCCTCGTAGTATATAGAGTTCCCGATGGGGACTTCTAACCGCCCCGGACTGACTCAATTGAATTGAATAGCTATAGTCGCCCCCCCCATCTATATATAGCCAGATAGGGCAGATATAGATAGGATATAGAGCCGCCATCGGGGGCCCGGCTACGGCTATAGAATAGTGGGTAGTGGGTCCTCCCCCAGCTATGCTTATCACATACGTAACATGAACGATGCATCCATCCGTTATGAACCACAATTCCCACTTCCAGGTTGGCTCCAGGTTGGCAACCCCATCTAGAGAGATAGCGATAGAGAGCTGGGCGGGCGCCTATCCTATCTAGATTCCCCCTCTCTATATAGATGGGAGATAGGTCCGAGATAGATATATAGGCCCTATCCCTATCTATATATGGAGATGGGCCCATTTCCATGCCCCCTATATAGAGGCTGATCTATAGGGGCGCTCCTCGACCCCAACCCCCAACTTTACTTGCCGCCCCCAGATAATCTACAGGGCTCCTCTCCCGATGGCCGAGGGGCACCACATCTACCATCTACCATCGTATTCTATCCGCAGATAGATAGATAGGGCCAGATATAGATAGCAGATATATAGAGAGGCGCTCTTCTATTATATACGTGATACAACCAGTCATCAGTCGTATCACTCCTTTGGAGAGAATAGAATGGCGGATAGAATACGATGGATGGATGGATGATGGCTCGACCCCCCTCCCCTCTTATCTATCCCTTCTGAGAATGACCGAGCCGAGTAAGTACCTCTGACTCACTCCGGGGAGAGTAAACTAACTAATCTCCCCCCTATAGCCTATAGAATTATAGCTCATCTATCTGCCCCCTATCTATATACTATCTAAGGGAACTAACTGTCGGTCGAGCACCCGGCGAATACGAATAGGTGGCATCTAGTATAGATAGAGGGGGCCCCCCCTATATAGAGGCTGATATATAGGCACCACATCAATATAGATAGTACGCCTATCCCTATCTATATATGGGGATGGGGATGGGGTGGCATCCATCTATTCTATACGTGACCATATATCTGTCTATATATAGGGGGGGCTGATGGCTGATGACTGAAAGCACGCACCAAACACCGGAGATAGTAAAGTAACTCCGCCTACATATAGCCGCCCGGGCTCAATGAAATCTATCTGAGAGGGGCGGGGGAGTCCCGAGATAGCCTAGCCGCCCCCAGCCCCAGATATAGATAGGGGCCCATATAGTTATAGGGGGATCTTAAATGTTCTCTATATTCCCCCCCTCTTGAATTAGATTAGATTAGATTAGATTAGATTGGATTAGAACTCGACACCCGACTCCCATTCATCTAGATATAGGGGGTCGAGGAACAAACTACCATACTATTCTATTCTATGTGCCGATTCCCCGAATGGATATATCTATCTCGATACAAGATCTCGGGACCGACTCCCGAGTACAAGCTAGTATAGAGTAGAGGGCCCCAACTATCGAGATCGAGGCGAGGAACTAGATAATAGATAGGGGAACTCTATTTTCTTCTATATGCCCCACCCATATAGAATATATAGATGGATTGGGCAGATATCTAGATAGGGCCGGGATCTATATGTATATAATCTTGACTCCCAACTAGAGAAGAGATATTACTTTTCATACGTAATATGATCCTTCGGGGACAGCCTTTCCGATATATCTGTTCGGAATAGGATAGTTAGGTCGGTGGGGCCCTCGAGAAAGAAAGAAATAAAGAAAGAAATATATGCGTATGTAATACAACTCTATATAGATATGTCTTTATTATCCTTTCCATTCGTCCGATCGGTATCTCTATCTAGATGGATGGAGAGGTGGCACACTAAGAGATGGGGACAGGTGATTAGTTACCAGTTCGATCAGTTACTCTCCCCTCCGATCCGTCCCCGTTATCTACTTGGAGCCTGTCGTGCTTGGAGAATATCTCGTCTCTTGTTCGGGAAGAGGAGTATCCAGGATACGACCCCTATCACAACACAAATATTTCTCTTCTCTCCTCTGTGGTCGAATGGGAACTGGTTACCGTATGTCCTCCCCCGTATATGTATCTATATAGGGGTTCGAGATGCAGATATAGATAGGGCCGCTCTCTCTCAGTAGATGGATAGATACGATAAGACTCTCTATAGTCCGATATCGATCTAGATCATGGCTTAGGAAAGAATCTATAGAAAGGGCGGGGTTCTACCGATCGTTAGAGCCCTATCTATCTATCTGGGTCATACGCTTGTTAACGACACTATCATGATCATAGGGAGTATCTAGAGTAGGCTAGATGTGGGCCCCTCGGCCATCGGGAGAGGATTGGTCGGCCCTGGGATTATCTGGGGGCGGCAAAGTTGGAACCCATATATTAGGGGTCGCGCCCTCTACATATCTCTCACCCAGAAGAATGGCACGGCGAGGAACCATTCCCATAGTATAGATAGGGGAACCTATACCTATGTAGATAGGGGCCGACAGTCCCTTAAATTCATAGGGGGCCCAGCTATACCCCAGCGGGGCCCCTCGATGGGATAGATGGTTGGAGAACCAGCACCATGTCATGTTGAGAGTAGATGGTGCTGATCGATCTGCCTTTCTATTCTCTATAGATAGGGGCCCGACCCGACTAACTAACTAGAGCTCAGCCGATATAGAGAGATAGGGGTCGCCCACTCTCTATAGAGAGGGGCGGGGGAGGCCTTCCGTCGTGGGAGGGTCCCTCCATAGAGCCAGATGATATATATTAGTTAGGGGCGGGGGAGACCCCAGATATAGATAGGGGGGCGGGGCCTATCTGCCATATAGAGATAGGTCCGATAGGCCCCATATAGAGATAGGGCTCTCGAGACCCCAGCTAGAGAGAGTAGGCCGCCTCTCTCTATAGAACTGGAGCCTATTGGTCGATACGACGGATGACTGGTTGTATCACGTATATAATGGACGATGGCTGATGTGTGATGGATGGATGTGTAGCTCGACCCCCCCCTCTAACTTAACCGGGCAGCTATATCTGTATAGAATGTAGACAGGGGCCTATACACGGGCCAGGGCTAGGGGTGAGCGATAGATCTATAATCAATCTAGATTATGCTCGTCCAGTCCCGGGGGGCCTATTAAGAGTAGGGGTCATTTATGCCCATATAGAGATAGGGCCCCCTCCCCCCCCCTCTCTATTCTATCTTATCTCGGCTCCCATATCTATAGAGGGGGGGAGAGCCGCCATCGGGGAGAGGGCCGGGGGTCGGGAGATATAGAATCCATACAGTACAGAGTGGGAGAGTGGGGCCCCTCTCTGCCCCCCCCCCTATATAGATATGGGAGAGAGAGGGGGCCAGCTAGATCTATATAGGTGCCCCCCCCTCTCTCTCTCTATATGGCCCGACTCTCTACTCTATAGCCTAGCCCAAGCAGAAATGCCATATACAGATAGGGCCCCCTCCCCCCCCCTCTCTATTCTATCTTATCTCGGCTCCCATATAGATCTATATAGAGGGGGGCCCCCATCTATATAGAGGGGGGGGATGGAGGGCACTCTCTAGTCTAGAAAGGTTAGGCCATAGAGATAGAAACGTTATACGTAGGCTCTCCCAGATCTGATCATAAGCCCGACTCTCTATCTGGGGGAGCCGAGATAGAATAGAGAGGGGGGGGGGGAGGGGGCCATCTCTCTATATAGCCATCTCTCTATACTAGCCGGGGGCGGCTGTGCTATACTCTATATTAGTTACAGTCGGCACCCCTCTCTATCCCCCCTCTCTCGCCCATATAGATAGAGGGGGGGCGAGAGAGGCCCCTATCTATAGAGCTCGTAGGGGCAACGGCATTGGCCAGATCTATATGGCATTAGGGCCCCGGCCCCCTCTCTATATATGGATATGGGGCCCCACTATACTCTATCTTGGCACAACTCTCTGTAATCCGAGCCATATAGAGATAGGGCTCTCGACCCCCTTCATTACATTCTAGATTATAGAGTAGAGGGCCCCCTGTCTATAGTTGGGGAAAGGCCCTATCTCTCTATTATATGGGCCCTATCTCCCATATCTCTCTAGGGGGGGGTCGAGTGCCTCGCCATATATAGATAGGGCTCGCAGCTTGGGTCCCTTCCCATCCATCTATCTCTCTATATAGGCCAACGGGAGAGGAGCCTCTCTAGATATGGCCCCCATCTATAGAGAGGGGGGCCTATGGTCAGTCATGTTACGTATAGAATCTAATCCGACTTAAATGGCTATGGCTACTCTACTCTCTAGGGGGGCTATGGCTATATAGGGGGGGGGGCGCCGAATAGAGATCTATATAGAGAGGGCTCGCTGTCGCTCTCCATCAATTGCGATTGCGGTACCTACTAACGAAACACGCCGGCGGCACGGGTGCATCCCAAGTTGTTCGGATCCCAAGTTGTTTTGTTCGGAATCCTCTAAATTCCAAGGGGGGTTCGGCCGATTCGGCCACTCCATCGTTCAAGTCTTGCCGGTCCCTTTCGTCTAGTGGTTAGGACATCGTCTTTTCATGTCGAAGACACGGGTTCGATTCCCGTAGGGGATAGTCTAGTCGGGGTGAGCCCCCCCGGCGAACCCATATCGTCATAGGGGGACCGCCCGCCCAGATCCCAGGTCTCTCTAGATTGGAGATTGGATGGGGTTGCCCTATCTATATGACTGGCATGGGTCACACCGGGTGCAGAGTAGAAGAGAGTCGGGCGGCTAGGCTATATAGTAGTTCCGGCTCCAGCTATGGATAGTATAGTGGGTCGTCGGGGGCGTCGGCTGCGGGGCACCGGTGCTTCGGGAGCTTCTAGATCTATCCATCTCATCGGCCAACTCTCTATAGTCATGCGCATAGATCGTATAGAAACAAACCTATAGATGAGGGATGAGGAGCCATAGAATCCAGATAGCCCCTGAGCCCTGAAGAGACTATGGGGGGAGCATCCTGGTTCTGGTTGTTCGGGCCCTCGATTGAAATCGAGTCCCCGCCTCGCCCTCCCCAGATATATAGAGGGGGCGGGCCCCTCCCCTCTCTATAGATCTCGATCTCGATCTCGATCGATCAGATCTGGCAGATAGATAGAGAGATTGGGGGCCCTCGATTGACCCCCCTCTCTGAACTATCTTATTTTTCTTTATGGCAATCCGCCCATCTCAAGAATCTAAATTGAGGGGAGGGGCATCACCGGTTGATCGATGAGATGCCATCATCGGTGATGAGATGAATATAGAGTATATGCGCCCCGGCGCCGGATAGATAAGATACGAACGCACTCACTCTCACTCACTCACTCACTCACTCTATATGATCGATCGATCTGATCGACCGGGAATCAGTAGAGCAGATATATATAGGCTAGGCCGAGAAGGGGCCTATCTCCCGTCTCTACGCCCCTATATAGATATCTGAATTGGACGACCTTACTCGGACGACGGTACGCTTCTCTTTTTCCAGTTCGGTATCTCGACGGGTTCAGATATTAAAATTAGGCCGGCCCAATAGAGCGGCCGATCGGCTCAGCTTCAGCGAGGGCCCCTATCTATACTCTCTATGGGGTGGGGGTGGGGGGCCTATCCATAGATTCTATGGGGCCTGAATGAGACTATGGGGGCTGGCCCCTATCTATATATTGCGGGACGGGCCCGGAGATAGAGATCTATCTCTCTATGGCCAGGTAGATAGAGATCTATCCATCTCCGAGATCGAAATAGATAGCGAGGGGGCCCCAGATAAGATATAGAGAGAGGGGAGAGGGTAATGAATGGGTCGCGCCTATCTATATATGGCAGTCATGTCCACGAGATTTCTGTATGATCAATGCCATGGTCCGGAAAACCGGGTCGGGCCCCCACCCCATATCTAGATAGTTGGCAGTCATGCCCTATCTAACTATATGGGAGACCCGGATCTATAGGTGATCAATGCCATCCATATAGAGATAGGGGATGGTCCGAAATGAATGGGTCGGCCCTATCCCTATATAGATATGTCTATGGCAGTCATATGATATGATCTATAGAGAGGGTGATAGAAGGGGAGGGGCCATATCTTTCTATAGGCATTCCGAGATCGCCATAGTTCAGATAGGGGCCCGTTCAGAATAGGAGCCAGCCCAGCCAAATATCGGTTCGGTTCGGACGGAGCCCCATATGAAGAGACATGAGTCACAGATATAGATAGAAAGGCCAGATGTGAGTCAAGCTTCTCTATCTATAGAGGGCCGTCTGAGTCTGCAGTGCCGGGGTAGCGTGTGGTTGAGTTGCTCGACATATAGATAGAGAGATAGATAGATAGATAGAGATATAGAGAGATAGATAGATAGAGAGAGATATAGAGAGAGAGATAGATAGATAGAGAGATAGAGAGAGAGATCTATATAGGGTAGGGTAGGGTAGGGTAGGGTAGGGTAGGGTAGGGTGCCGACTCTAGAGAGCCCCAGGATCTATTCTATCGCCTATAGATTCATAGGGGGTGCCGGGCCTTCGATCTATCGCCTATCGCCTATCAGTAACTAGAGGGTAGGGGATGCCGACTCTAGATATAGGTAGCCATAGAGATATAGGGCTCCTCCCCCAGCTATAGAGAGTATAGTAGAGTATAGTGGGCCGTCGGTCGAAAGGAATTCTATTGGGTCGAATCCATCTAGTATAGAGCCGAGATAAGATAGAATATAGAGGGGGTCCTAAGATATAGATATGGCATCCATCTATTATGTACGTGATATGACTGATGGCTGATGACTGATGACTGATTGTATCATATCACGTATCATAACGGATGGCTGGATGGAGACGTGCGTGATACGACTGATGACTGATATCATGTATCATAATGGATGGCCCTATCCAGAGTTCGGGGCCCTGTTCAGGCCATCGGGGCCCCTCTCCCTCGACCAACCAATCAGAAAGGTCGAGTGTTCATAGAGATAGGGATTCCGGATTAAGCAGAGGAAGGGGAAGGCCGGGGGAACCCGATGGCTCGGTGGGATCATCCCTGTCCGTATGGTTTATCCGCCGTGTAGTGTAGTTTCTAATCTAATCTGATCTGACTAGAAATGAACTTGCCTACTGTATCGGATCGGAATGCATCGGCTCGGAATGCATCGATCGGATGGATGCCCGGCATTGAGAGAGAGCTATAAGCTAATCTGAGGAGCCCTATCTATCGTTCCTTCCGTAGTCTAGCATCCGTAGATCGATCCGTTCATGCCATGCCATATATAGAGTCGGAGTCGGTCGAGCATCCATCCTTCCCTTCCGTGTCGAGCATCCATCCTTCCCTTCCGTGTCGAGCATCCATCCTTCCGCCCTATCAACAAAACAATATTTCTTTCTATATGGCGATCGATCCTTCCGTAGTCTAGTGGCGCATTGACATCCCGTTCCAATCCCATAGAGAGATAGGGAGTGTTTTCTATAGATATGGATGGCAAGTGTCCCGTTCCAATCCCAATCCCGAACGTTGAGTTTGAGTGGCGCATGTCATTGAGAGTCTGTCCATAGTGGATCGTATGGGAATCCGGTCACCAATCCGGTCACCACAGTATGGTATGATCCGGTGTGTTTGGTCCCTTGTCTTTTCACCAATCCGGCCGTCGGGGCCGGTCATCTATAGATAGGGGCCTCCTCCCCCTCCTCGGCATGTATATATAGACAGTTGGCCTCCCAACCCAACTTGACTTTAGAGGCGGGGGCCTAGACTATGATATCATGAGATGGCCCGCCCCCATATCTAGGGACTAGCCTAGTTAATATGGGTGTTGACCGGATGCTCTGATCAGACAGAAGGGCCCCTATCTGAACTATCTCATCTCGGAAGGATAGTACCGGCGAGCTCCCACGGCTGCTCCGCTGGCCTGAACGGCGCCATATATGGATCTAGGGTGCCCCCCCCCACCCCGTCCGATCTTATCTATATGGGATTGAGTATAGATAGGGGGACCCCATGAAGATATAGGCCCCCCCATAGAAATAGAATCTATATCTAGGCGGCCGGGGGAACTCGATCGACGTCAGGCTCGATGTTTGACCGGGGCCATACTTATTGACCGATCTGATTGGCGGCCAGGCCAGACTTCTCCCATATCTATATAGAGGGACCGATCTGATTGGCGTACCGTACTGATTGGATTGGCGGCCATACTCTACTCATTGACCGATCTGATTGGCGGCCAAGATGTTTGACTGATTGGCGGCCTTGACACAACACAGAGTAGAGCGTACTGAAGCAAGCAAGCGATTGGCGTACTGAAGCAAGCGATTGGCGTACTGTCTAGATATGTAATACCAATGTTGATGGAGATAGCATTTAATTTACGCGCCAGATAGAGATAGAGATAGAGTTTCATTGGCCATATCTATAGTGTGGGTTCTCCCCTCCCCCCATTGGCCATATCTATCTAGTGGGCTCCCCCCATTGGCCCCATATATAGATATTCTATACGGTACGGGATATTGGCTGAGACATGCCATGCTGAGCCTGCCTATCCTATCTATATAGAACCGGTTCGGTTCATCGAGAACTGCCTATCTATAGATTCTCTGGGGGCCCTATATATCTAGAATGCGAGATGAACCAGACTATGCATGTGTCTCGCTTGGGTAACCAGACTAGTGTAGTGTAGTGTAGTGTAGTGTAGTGTAGTGTAGTGTAGTGTAGTGTAGTGTAGTGTAGTGTAGTGTAGTGTAGTGTAGTGTAGTGATATAGCTTCAATTGGGTTAGTCTAGGCTCTATCGAGCCTAGACTGTAGTGACTAGACTATCTATAGCGAGGCCATATCTCTCTACTCTAAACGGCAGCAGACTAGTGTCTCGTGCCATCTAGAGTAGAGAGATAGTGTCTCGCTTGGGTTAGTCTAGGCTCTTTCGAGCCTATACTGTAATCACTAGTGACCTAATCTAATCGAGACACCAGACCGCTTGGGTCTCTCTAGTGATTAGACTAGTGATCGAGACGTCTCGATAAGCCTATATCTATATCTGGGGCTCCCCAATAGAGAGTAGAGTCTATATAGAGAGAGGGGCCTGGGGGATAGATAGGGGAGCCGTGCATTGATACGGGAGTATGGCTGAGACAGCCTATCTATATAGAACCGGTTCATCGAGACTATCTATATACAGCCTATGGGGGGTTCGGTTCATCGAGAGCCTATCTAATCTCTCGATTCTCTATCTATGGGCTATGGGGGGTTCGGTTCATCTGATATCGCTTGGCGTTGCTGCCTATCTAGATTCTCTATATCTATGGGGGGTTCATCTGGTCGAGATGAACCAGACTATGCTATGCATGTGTCTCGCTTGACGTACCGTTGGATAGATCTAGTGAAGGACTAGGGGGGTTCGGTTCATCTGGCTATATAGAACCTGGGGGGTTCGGTTCATCTGATATCGCTTGGCGTTGCTGCCTATCTAGATTCTCTATATCTATGGGGGGTTCATCTGGTCGAGATGAACCAGACTAGTGATCTAATCAGGGAAGGGGGTGAGACTATCTAGATTAGATATGGGCCGGCCAGGCCAGGTAGATCTATGAAGGACAGGACTACGCCCTCCCCAACCCAATATAGATAGAGATGGAGATCACGGCTCCCCTTTTGGCACCGGGGAGCCGTGCTTTGATCTCCATCCACGGCCACCGGGGGGATTGGATATCCATCTATCCGGGGGCGCCAATCTTTCTATCCAGGGGCGCCAATCTTTCTATCCATCTATCCGGCCCAATATAGAGTAGAGTCTATATAGATAGACTCGGCACCGGGAGCCGTGCATGGATCTCCATCTCCATCCACGGGTGGCCATCTCTTAGATATAGCTATCCACGGGTGGATATCCATCTATGCAACCACGGGTGGATATCCATCTATCCACGGCCATCTATATCTATCCGATCCAGCTTTGCTTTCAGGATACTAATCTAGACTATACTAATCAGATATGGGAGAGTAGAGCCATATCTATCTATCTATCTATCTATCTATCTATCTATATAGATAGATATAGATCTAGATAGGGGCAAGCCGATCTGTGGGAAAAGCGGTGTCTGCGACCTATCTATATCTGGGGGGCAGCCTTACTATGTATGGGGGATAGGGGCGTCATTCAGAAATTAGAGGAGGCCGAGGGGGGAGGTCCCCCCTATCTTATAACTATATGAGGCACTCCCCGCCCCTATATCTATCTATTCGGGGAGGGACCCCTATCTAGAATCAATCCCGACAATGGCAGGCCCTCTTTTCCGAATCGAGTCCACCCCAGCTTGGATCAATCTATCTGGTTATGGGATTGGTGATGAGATGAGAGCCGCTTGTCGTCCGCCATGCTATCTAGAGTGATGCAGTCCATGCCGGATTCTAAACTGACGGGACTATATGCTTGCTATGCCCGGCCCCTGGCCACCGGCCCCCTAGATATAGAGCTGCCACTCGACCTAACCCCTTAAGGTCCTCGACCCTATATAGATAGATGGCGGCAGCCTACTTTATAGATAGTATAGCCGAGGTTGAGTGAGCTATAAGTCATATCACGTACATAATAGATGGAGATGGAGATGGAGATGGATGAGACCCAGAGAGATAAGATAGTTCAGGGGCCCATACGAGACAGTAGTCCCGACCTAGATATGACTATAGAGATATAGAGAGTCTAGTCTCCCTCGATCTCTCGAGTGATGACCCATATATAGATAGGGGGTCAGTCGAGCGAGTTCTATATATAGGGCCGTTGCCATATAGATATACTCACATGCACTGATGTGATCGTGCCGCCAGAGAATAGATCTGGGCCCAGATTCTATTGGCTGGCTGCAATCGACTAACAAACAATGACAATCGAACGAACGATCATATCATATTACGTATGGAATATATATATATATATATATATATAGATGGGACATTGATTCATTAGCTCGGAACATTGATTCATTGTGGCCATATCCATATCTGACGAAGCGGGGTAGAGTAATTGGTCAACTCGTCAGGCCCATGACCTGAAGACTGCAGGTTCGAACCCTGCCCCCGCCTTCTCTATACAATCTCGGGAGATCCAGCACAGCCATACATCTCTTTCTAGGGCTCCCCTATACTATATATCTATCTCTCTAGAGTCGAGAGAGAGGGGAGAGTCTATATAGCCTCAACCTCCTCTATATATAGCCTAGAGTTCTCTAATTCTATATAGAGAGCCACCTATTCTCAACCGCCCTACCCGATACAGATATAGATAGGGGCCCCTCTATATATATGGGATAGATAGGGCCTTTCAATTTCTAGGGGCTCTACCCATATAAGAACTATATAGAGGGGGGAGGGGCCCAGCCGCCTAGAGATAGGGCCGGATAGAAGGGCTCCTCGATCCCCCCCCTCTAGAGAATTGGTCGAGATGACTATGACTATAGAGAGGACGGCCCATACATCTATATGACTATAACTATAGATAGTCCACCCCCCCCACCCTCTATAGATCAATCAGATCAGATCTATATGGCGGTAGGGAGAGCCAGCCCCCAGCCCTGAACTATCTTATCTATTCTATATCCACCAGCCCCAACCATATTGGGATATTAGGATTAGGGCTAGATAGATGGCCCCAACTCTCTAGCCAACCCCAACTCTATAGCCAACCCCAACTAGATAGGGGGAGGTTGGGTTGCTCCGAGGTCGGGGTGCCATATAGAGAAGATAGAATAGGGAGGGGGGAGGGGCCCACTTCTTCTCCGGCCCACTTCACCTCTATTAGGCTAGATGCTCGCTCTGGCCCGAACTGAAGCCGAGGGATATATAGCTGGTCCCCTATAGAGGGCCTAAGCTGGTCCCCATATAGAGAGAGGGCCGAGAAACCCATCCAATCAATCTATATAGAGGGGGCCCCCCCTCTCTCTATATGGCCCATCTAGATAGGTCGAGTGGGCTGAACGCTAGTCATAGTCATCGCCATATCTATCTAGGGTGAGGTGAGCGCTAGGCTTAGTCATCGCCATATCTATCTCTATCTATCTATCTATCTATATCCATACATAAATGAGAAATGTATATAGTCATAGTCGGGGGTCCCTCGATCTATCTATCGATCGCCATATATCTGTATAAAGGGTGCTCCCCACCCCCACCCCACCTATCTATATGTGGGGCCCCCCCCTAGATATCTTATCTAGATGGGATTGAGTATAGAGAGGGGGGCCCATGACGAATAGCTCCATGAATCGAGCGGTTCCATTGATCCACCATAAAGCTCGGGATCCACCAACCCACCATCAAAGTTTTCTCGGGATCCACCATAAAGCTCGGAGTAGCTCCCTCGGCCTCCCTATACCCTATAGTTCGCTCTCCTCATTTGATTGAGTCTATATAGAGAGAGAAGGGTTCGCTCTCCTCACTCTCTTCGCGCATCACCGTATAGATCAATCATTGATAGCTTCGCCCGCCTATCTATCTATCTCTCTATCTATCTATCTACCTATCTAATCTATCTATATCTTGCAGAGATCTCGTGTGCTCAACCGGACTTTGGGCCTATATAGATAGGGGATGGCGAGATGGCGACGCCCTACTGTTTAGAGGACGCCCTACTGTTTCGAGTATATCACTGGTCTATAGGATAGGCAGGTGGCCATATATAGATTCTTATCTACATTGGGGGGCCCAACTAGATACAATACATATAGACCCCTTTATCCCTTATCCCCTATCCCGTATGAGGGGGGGGCGACTCCTGCCGATATATAGCCTAGCTGCCCCCAGATAGAGATGGATAAGATAAGATATAGAGAGAGGGGAGAGGGGAGAGGGGGCCCGGGCTAGATGAGTAGGCCGTCGGGGCCTTTGATTGTATAATCTCTCCGAGGGGTCCTCAACCTCAAAGTAGCAATGCCCCATATATATAGATAGGGGGGGCGACTACATTACATATGCCCTTCCCTTATTTTCTTTAGCAAGGGCAAGGCCCTCTATAGAGAACTCGATGCGAGGCCCATCCCTCTCCCTCTCGCTTTGATCCCATCCCAGCTGCCATATAGAGAGAGAGCCCCCTATATCTATATGAGTATGAGCCGAGAGCCATATCCATATCCATATATATAGAGGGGCCAGCTGCCATGTATATAGAGAGGGGCCATATATTCTATAGAGAGAGGGGCGATCCGGTTGGCCATATATAGAGCCGCCATCGGCTCTCCCAGCCCAGATAGTAGGGCAGTCGAACTATATGATTTCTTGTCTTGATAGGCAAGGACCAACACGAACCCGATCGGAATACCTTCGCCAGTCATCAATCATTGAATGGATGGGAATCACTCCGGACCCTATCTGGTTCGTGAGGGATGGGATATTATATTATATTATATTATATGAAAGGGAAGAAGCCCTCTATACTATATGGATGTGGAATCCCCCCCTCTAGATAGATATGGGGATTATGGCCATATAGATCTGGGGAGCCATATAGACTATAAGATCTAGAGAGATGGGGGCCATATATGACCACCGATCTCTCTATGAAGCTATCGACTGAGTATAGTAGAGGGAGGAACCACGGTAGAAAGAAAAGATCTATATAGGCTATAGGCGCCCACCCCATATAGACTATATAGAGAGTGAGTATAGAGGGCCCATATCTATTCTATAGAGGGAGGTCGAGGTGATTAACGCCTATATCTCTATCTCCATAAATTGAAAGGCCCTATCTATAGTCTAGTCTATAGAGACGGGGGCGCCCCTAGAGATATAGGCCCCCCTCTATCCCCATCCTCCCCAATAGATCTTATTCACTCACCCCCCTATAGATCTATATGGCATTCCCCGATTCCATGGAGGGTGAAGGGGGGTTAGTGATCAATAATCCCAATCCCAATAAGATAAGATAAGATAGTTCAGGGGGCCCATCCCATATAGATATATAGAGAGATAGGGGCCCCTCTAGATATATAGGGCCCCAGAAGAGTTGTACCCGAGAGAGAGTGGGCAGGTCATATTAGAGAATATAGATGGTATGGGTCTAGACTAAAGATCGGGGGGATCCGATCCCTATCTATATATGATACAACATTCTATTCTATTCTCAACTCGTAGAAATGAAATGGGTGGGATTGGATAGATAGGGGGCCATATAGATATAGATAGGGATAAGATACATAGGGATGCCCGATCTTGAGTATCGTATCGAGGGGGCCGATACTCTCACCAGCAGAGATGGTCTCTTGTTATCAATTTTCACCCTAGGGGAGTAAATTTGATAACATGCCCTATTAAATTCTCAAGTCCGGGGAAAATAAATGATTCAAGCTAAAAATCATGTTTCTAGGGGGATTTTTTCTAACTCCCTTATCCAGAAAAGAGATTTGGTAAAAGGTGAAAAGGCCAGAAAACAAGCTCCCGAGAGAAAATCACGAAAAATGGCTAAGTCCTAGTCTAGTCTAGATATGGGTTGGGACATCGTGAGGACCCCCTCTCTATAGATCTCGGATCTGTAGAATCTCATATATGGTTGTTGGGTTGGCCCCCCTATATATATGATATGGGCCTACCCATAGTAGATAGAGGGGGAGGCGCCCTATATTCGTAAGTCTCTTTCTACGAAAAAATGAAGAAAATTGCCTAAGTCGATTCATATACCAAAGTTTGGGACATCCGGCCGAAGGGACGCGCAGGGAATCTAGAAAGGGTTGGCGGCCCGAAAGTGGAAGAGATCGCCGAGTTTGTCCTGGGACGGTTGGGACAAAGGTACGCGAACCTAGATCGGCCGAAAAGGAGAACTTTCACACTAAGCGACTGCCTGGGGACATATAGGATAGGGGGCCTAGGCCTACGCAGAGCTGGGGAGGGCCCCCTCGAGTATAGTTGGGTGGAAGAATTTTCCTGTAACATGAATCACTCAGGACATCTGGGACGAAAGGGACACATATCTGGGAGATCCGAGATAGAGAGGAGCCGAAAGCCAATCAGCAACGCCACATGTCATCGGCGAATGAGGGACAGGAAGATCCATTTAGAACTGGATGTGAATTTTCAGATAAGAGAGGGGGCATCCGGGACATAAAGGCGTGAAAGAGCCACGCCCCGCGGAAAAACTCTATCTATGTCACGTGTCCATAGGAGAAATGTAGTCTGTTTGACCCGTGAAACTTATCTAATATTATAAATTTACTTAGCTCCGATATTTATATAAAATTATATTTATGAAAGGAAGAAGCCCTCTATATTTAAATGAGGGTAGATATATTTAAATGAAGGGAGCGTGTTCGGCCCTCTAGATTAATTCTCATTCCCGTCAAATAGAAAATAAGCCGCAGATAAGACCCAAAATGGGGGTGCTACCCGCACTCAGAAGGCCATAAATTTTGAGATTTCTCAACGAAATCGACGGTAAAAGTGAGTACATTGGAATTGCTGGATCCGAGACCACGCACAAAAATCAAGAAATTGAGTGATTTGGTGAGGGAAATCAATGGATATTTTCATAAACGAGGTCGAGGTGATTAGTGTTTTATTTGGTAGTCTCCATAAATTAAAAGGCCCTATGGTCATCAGTCTAGTCTATAGAGACATGGGACAGTATAGAGAGCCTTTTACAAGTAATATATAATCATTTTAATCCATTTAATTCCTCTATATCTGAACTATGGAGGGTGAGATTTCGGGATTTCCAATCCTTCTCTTTTCCTTCTCATTTTTCTATAAGATAAGATAAGATAGCTCATGGTAAAGGGGAAGTTTTCAGCCAACCCTGTCAAAATTAGATGTTGGCCAGCCAATGTATTGAGCCCTTGTAGTGGACTCCTTGCATGGTGATCCAGGCCCTTATCTTGTAATATATTGAGAATATGCATATCATGAAGTCAACTAAAATATAGTTTGTGGATGGATGCTTTCTTGATCTTGCCCCTATCTTTCTATGATACTATTACATTCTATTCATTCTTCAACTATTAGAATGCATTTTGAAATGGGTGTCTGTCATCACCTCTTCTAGGGATTGGTTTCCCACATTTAGAGATACTCTCACACCCTCCTTTTCGGGTATCACCTCTTTAGTGTAGGATTTTATTTTATAGATAGATTAGATTAGTTTACCCCGGGATAAGATAGATAGGATGTCTATCCGATCTTGAGATATCATGTATCCAATCACACCGTGAGTTCAAGTATATGCATTTGTATAAACTCACCAGCAGAGATGGTCCCTCACCTATATCTCTCTATCTCTCTATGGGGTTGCTCCGCTTCACCAACCAGACCGATCCGGAAGGCACAGATAGAGAGTGAAGAGTTCAGAGTTCAGAGTGAGATCTAGAGAGAGAGAGATAGAGATCTGTATTCTATATGCCCTCTCTATAGATTGATCTGGCCTCCACTACATCTCCGATCTAACATGATATCAGTCGAGGGTTGGGTTTCTAATCTCTGATCTGATCTGATCTGATCTCTATCTTATCTGTATCGATAGACAAGAGAGATAGAGAGATAGATAGTGACCAACCCAACCCGGCCTCTATATCTATATCTAGCCAACCCGGCCTCTATGATAGAGAGTGACCAACCCAACCCTCCCCTCTGATCCCAACCCGGTTGCCAATTCTATAGATATAGCCCCTCGAGACCAAACCCGGTTGCCAATTCTATAGATATAGCCCCTCGAGCCGCAACTCGGTTGCTATATGGTTGTTAGCAAACCCAACTGTCTGATCTCTATCCGAACCCTCCCCTCTCTATCCGATCCCTCCCCTCTAGAGTAGATCCCTCCCCTCGATCCAAACCCGGCCCGGTTGCGGTTGCTAATATATCCTATCCCTATCCCCCCACTCAGACCCGGTTGCCCATATCTCTATATTGACCAACCCCCCTATCCATCCGATATAGAGAGTATCCATCCGAGACTGAGTCTATATAGTTTGCCCACTGGATTGAAAGGGTGGAGATCAAAGCACGGCTCGGCCTCTCCATATATATAGATAGGGGGGCCCCTCTATCTAATCTATATAGACTCTACTCTATATTGGGTTGGGGGGAGGCCCCCTAGAACTATATGGGCCACTGATGAACCCCAGCCCCATTCCTTCGGATAGATAGGCAGGCACCCAAGGCTCCCGTATCAAAGCACGGCTCCCCTTCGGGTAGGTGCCGATGAGTGGTATTAGGGGTCTGAGTGGGGGGATAGGGATAGGATATATTAGCAACCGCAACCGGGTATGAGTGGTGGGGTGGCTAGATATGAGTGGTATCTAATCCAGAGAGATGGCGAGATAGAGATATGATGCAGCCAATGCCATATAGATAGATAGATAGATAGATAGATACGGCCCCGTCTGGCCCTCGCCCTCTATATAGAGATGGCCCAATAGAGAGATCTACCCACTCCTCTACTGTATCGAATAAGGTTCTAGATGGGGTCCCGGCTCACCTCATAATAACCCGACTCGGTTGCCCCTAGATTCTATAGCCAACCCGACTCTCCGGAAAAGATGAGTCTGGGCCTATAGGGTGGTCAACCGCAACCGGGTATGAGTGGGCCCAATGGGGGGAGGGGAGAACCCACACTATAGATATGGCCAATGAATCTATCTCTATCTCTAGCCCCCCTCTATCTCGATATAGATCTAGACATTTGATGTGATGAACCCCTACCCTAAACTACACTGCACACTTCTGCTTTCGATGAACCCCAGCAAAGCATATATAGATGGGGATGGGGATGGGATGGGCAGCAACCCCAAGCCACCCAAGCCACTCTATTCTAGATCGTCCACTACCCTATAGAGAGATATGGAGTGGCACCCAAGCCATACCATACTCCCGTCTCAAAGATAGATAGGATAGGCAGCAACCCCATGCGATATCATATCAGATGAACCGAACCCGGTTGCTTATGGGTTGGGAGATAGAGAGGGGAGGGCGGCACTGAAGTTATATGATATGGCTCACCCCTCTGGCAGGGGCAGGGCATCTATATTTCTAGTTGCGGAGGAGCGGGGAAACCAACTAAAGGCCATACCACCTGCATTCCCTGCATCCTTCCCGGGCCCAGTAGCTAGGATCTGTCCTAGAGGGGCGCTGGAAACAAACCACTATAGAAGAGTAGGGAGATCTAGGGGCAGATAGTTGGGCGGTGGAGGAGGGAGCCGGGAAAAAACTCTATCCGCCCTATATCTTCTATGGGACCAGACTGCCCTCTATCTATCTATCTATCTATGGGGGTGGTTCCCTGTGCCCTATAGATCTCTATGGCCCATCCCCAAGTCGTGATGCCCAGACCCCAACCTGCAGTCGAGAGTGTTGATGCCCCCCTCTCTATAGAGTGCCGAGTCTCGATGCCCCCCTCTCTATAGAGAGCCAAGTCTTGATGCCCTGATGCCCGAGTGTTGAAGCCCGAATCAAAGTATGTATGCCCCCCTCTCTCTCTATAGTCCCTATAACTAGTTCGGGGCCCCCTCTCTCTATGGCGAGTCCCTATAACTACGGCACTATGGGGTGGGGGGCCCATCCCCAACTCCCAATGCCCCCTCTATATAGATATATGGCAAGTGCCTATCTCATCTATCAAGTGCCCATCTCATCTATATAGAGGGGAGGGCCCCCCTAGTTCTATATGGCAAGTGCCCATCGGGCCCATACCCCAATCCAGTAGCCCATACCCCTAGAGAGAGATATGGCCAGTAGCCCATCCCCAACTCCCAATGCCCCCTCCGATATGGCAAGGCAAGTCTTTATTCCCATAACCAGTAGCCCATCCCCCCGGTATGCAGTAGCCCGCCCAACTCTAGCAGTAGCCCGCCCAACTCCCTCTCTAATCTGAACTATGGGCCCCAACCCCCAACCCCCCCCATACCCCCGATATGCAGTAGCCCGAATATAGATATCTGGCAAGCATTCAAGCATTCCGAGGGCCCCCCCCTCTCTCTATATCTTATGGACCCAGTGCCTGAACTATCTATCTGGGATCAGCCGATCCAGTTCCCCACATCGGCTTCACCCCCCTCTCCCCCTCCAAACACGGGGGGATTCCCCCATAGCATAGCAAGGGGTAATCCCTCCCTACATTCTCAACTCCCCCAGATAGATAGTTCAGGGCGGGGGGAACATTCCTACTCTATCAACCAGGAGATCTAGATAGATAGAGAGATAGATAGATAGATAGAGAGATAGATAGAGAGAGATATAGAGAGAGAGAGAGATAGAGATATATATCTGAGAGAGATATAGAGAGAGAGATAGAGAGATAGAGAGAGATATAGAGAGATAGATAGAGAGATAGATAGAGAGAGATATAGAGAGAGAGATAGATAGAGAGATATATATATTCTACCATCTATCTTGTAACATGAATCACTCACTCCGAACTGTACTGTAACATGAATCACTCACTCCGAAGAAGAGCTTGATCGCATGACAATCATGTAGATCATACGGTCACCCAACCCATAGATAGATAGGGGGCCTCTCCCTTCTCCCCCTCCTCGACTGTATGGATAGATGGCCCCAACCAGATAGAGAGATGGCTGGCTATATAGAGTTGGTTGGGTTGGCCCCCCCATATAGAGTATCTGGCAGATCTGGGCAGTCGAGTGGCAGTTAGATAGAGAGGGAGAGCACCCCTCGTCCTCCAGATAGATATAGAGACGAGTGCCCCCTATCTATAGTTGGGAGAGGTCGATTGACCCTGAACTATCTACCTGGCAATCGACATATCCCTATCTGAACGTTCGGGGCCATCTCTCTATACTCAACCAAAGCACCATCTATCTATACTCAACCAATGCAAATGGGTCCAGTAGGCCCCCATATATAGATAGGGACCTACCACAGCACAGCCATATATTTTCTTTCAGGAACGGGGACCTACACCCTATACAAGACACCCAGCTACATATATACGAGCACCTATATACAGATACAGGATTGGTATACCCAGCTCTATACAGAATACAGATACGGGATTGGTATACCCAGCTCTATACAGACCCCCCTCTATAGAAAAGTAAAAGCGGGAACCCCAACCTCTATACAGTATCGGCCATATCTATTCTATCTATCCCACCCATACCCATCAGAACCCCTCTAGACAGAATCGAGCTCCCCCAGCTCTATACAGTATACAGTATACAGTATCGGCCATATCTATTCTATCTATCCCATCCATACCCATATCAGAACCCCTCTATACAGAATCGAGCTCCCCCAGCTCTATACAGGAGCAGGAACCTACACCCTAACCCTATACAAGACACCCAGCTACATATAAACGAGCAGCCATATACAGAATCGGTACACCCAGCTCCCAGCTCTCTATAGACGAGGACGAGCCCCTCTATACAGGATAGTGCTCACCCAACTCCCAACTCCGAGGACGAGCAGGACCCTTACCCCCCTTACCCTATATACAGGATCGGTACACCCAGCTCCCAGCTCCATATGGGGATGAGGCCGGTAGTTTCTATGAAGGGCCCCTCTAGTGCCCACCCAGCTATAAGAAGTTAAGGACGGGACCCCCTCTATCACTATCAAACTCTATGGGATATGGGGGAGCGTCTACCCTCTATACAGGATCGGTCCCACCCAGCTCTATTCTATCTAGTGCCCCCGCCCAACCCCCAACCCTATATAGATAGGGATAGGAAGATAGGAACCTATATATAGATCCGGCCCTACCCCCTAGTATCGGTAGCGCCCAGCCAATAAAGATCTACAATTCACCTATATACAGGCAGGATCCGGTAGCGCCCACCCAGCTCTATGGAACAGAGACCTTACCCCATATACAGGATCGGCCATATCTATTCTATCTATCCCACACACCTCTAATCTATCCAGTGCCCGCCCTCCCCTAGTCTGGATACAACATACAGAATCTGCCCCTATCCCATATAGATAGAGGGGCTAGTTCTCTATAGAGGGCTGGGGTGGGGGGCACACCCACCCCCCTCTATCCCCCCTCTATCTATATGGGATAGAGGGGGGTGCCCGCACACCTCTAATCTATCCAGTGCCCACCCATCTCCTATATAGAGATATGGCACCCGCCCGCCTCCAGTCTAGATAGCCCCCAACCCACCCCTATATCTATATATGGCACCCATCCCATATATCTCCCACCCACCCCCCTCTATCCCATATAGATAGAGGGGGGTGCACGCCCACCCCTAGCCTAGATACCACCCACCCTCATCCAGGCTAGACCGCGCCCACTCTCATCCAGTATAGCTAGTGCTCACCCATATCCAGTATTAGCTATCCAGATCGTGCCCGCCCATACCTAGGCTAGATAGCACTCCCCCTCATCTAGTTAGCGCCCTCCCAAGTATCATCTCTAGATTGTACTCTATCGGAACTATATATCTAATCTAGATACCACCCACCCATATCTATATCTAATCCAGATAGCGCCCACCCGAATGCCCTATATATAGATATGGAGCCCCTACCCTAAGCCCCTACCCCTTATACAGGACAGGATCGCTAGTGCCCACCCAACTCCAGATACCCTCTAGACAGGATAGTGCCCACCCAGCTCCAGCTCTATATAGAGATAGAGACCCCTAACCTATATACAGGAGCCGTAGTCCCCACCCAACCCCCCTATCTATATATGGCTGTTGAAAGGGAGAGGGCCCGCCCTATAGATCTATATGCTGTTGATTGGAAGAGAAGAGAAGATATTTTAACTTAACTTAACTGGAAGCCCCATATCATATAGATAGAAGGGGTGCCTACTCATCTCAAGTTCTATCTATCTATCTATCTATAGGGGGCTTCCTGTTATATCTACTCGACCGTCTCGGTGGGGGGAGAGGCCCTATATATCTGGTCTGGCGGCCTCTCGACCGCCTTCTTAACAACTTCAGTTCTCTATGGCTCGGCTGGATTGGACATATATAGAGTATACTCTCGACCCCCCTCTCTCTATATGGCTGTTGAAAGGGAGAGGTCATTCTCTTATGGCTATGGCCTTCGGTCGAGTGGGGACCTTCGGACCCTCGACATAGATATGGATATGGGCCCGGGGGCCCTCGACCAATCAATAGGACATCACATTGATGTAAGGAAATCATCGGCGTAGCGTACCCGGCCTACTCTATAGAGACTGATCAAAGGACATATGGTCTTTGTCCATTCCGACACAACTGTTCCGTTGGCTGGTGCAGATAGATATTCATAGATAGATGGCCCGGAGAAAGGGAGCTGCCTTGGGGAATGCCCCAGAACTCTAGATAGGGCCCCCAGATATATCTAGATAGGGGCATAGTTTGTTCCATCTCGATCAATTTTTTTTCGGTCATGAGATATCAATCTAGGATGAGATTCACAAGGGTCTTGTCAAATAGAGAGCGATATCTATATATGGGGGCAGATCGACAATAATCCCTCGTGCTGTATATTGTTGAAACACCCCTCTGCTTGGATGAATTGATCAATCGGCGCCCAGTTCTATATAGATAGGGGAATGTCCAAACTCCCCTCTTCGCTCTGAATCCATGGGAACAATCAGACTGTCCGAAACAAATGGATCTGGGAGACAGCGTCCATCACTATGACATCGTTAGGATGCGGTATAGTTATGGGGCGGAGTTGCCCGGGTTTCTTTGGCTTTGGAATAGATACAGATAGATGGGGCGATGCATTGCCTTGCCTTAAATTTGATTGAATGAGGAATTCTTATATATTGAGATCCCCTATATATATATATCACTTGCAATTGGATTACCGAAAGACAGACCCCTATAATCGTCAGGCAGTTCTCTATATATAGGGGCTCCCAGAGATCCTGAATTCGGTCGATAACGAGTGACATTACAGTCAGATCCATCTCGAGATATGAGATTCCCTATATAGATATGGCCGACCTTCACAAATCGGAGAAGGTAAGATTCTGGTCGAGTACAATCCTGGATGATGCCCGGAGAGGGACGAGTACTAAAGAATCCTTCTGTCCAGTCTCTATCCAAAGGAGTGATACAACCAACCCCCCCCTCTATAGATCTATATGGGAGCCGAGATATAATAGAGAGGGGGGGGGGGATGGATAGGGGTTCAAGCCCATCTATAGAGAGGGGAGGAGGGGAGGGGCCCCCCCTGCCATTAGATCTATATAGATATGGCCCTCTCCCTCTAGACTGGGATCTATTCTATATGCCCAGTTCTCAGTTCCCTATTCTATATATCTGCTGAGCTATAGAGAATAGAGGTGAGGGAGCCTCATATCTATGAATTGATCACCTAAAGATCTATTCGGGCCCCTCTATATAGATTTGTATTCTCGACACAGATATATAGAGACATAGAAGTGATAGACTATAGATCGGCCCCGGCATAGAAGTGAGAGACTAGAGATCGGCCTTCAGTTCTCTATAGAGGGGTCTGTCTATATCTCTCTCTATATCTATATCTATCTCTATATCTCTCTCTATATCTAGCTGAGGACCAGTTGTGAGTCTGATTCCCAGTTGTAAGGCATCCTACCAGTCTATAGTCTTCCTACCAGCCCGGTCGCATCAGTCAATCTGATTCCCATTCGTCAGTCCAGTCCGTATACCCGTTGTGAGTCTGATTCCCATTAGTTAGGTTAGTCTGTATACCCGTTGGATGACCATTCGTTAGTCCGATGACGAAGGGTTGGAATCCAAAAGATTCAGACCATTCGTGAGTCGTCATACCATCAGTCAGTCTGATTCCCACTAGTTGGTCTTCATACCCGTTGTGACTTTGTCCGCTCTGAATACCGGTTGATGACATTCGTAGACTCGACGAGAAGAGACCTCTAGACTATATAGATAGATAGATAGATAGATAGATAGATGGAGAATAGAGAGAGAGTTCAGATAGATAGATAGAA